>JACXGK010002743.1:0-51473 GCA_016801125.1 Novumbra hubbsi
GTGCTCACTGGGGTTTTAGGCTGGGTGTTTTTGTAAAAGCACTTTGTGACAACTGCTGTTGTAAAAAGGGCTGTATAAATAAATTTGATTGATTGAATGCAAAACATGGTAAGGTGTTGGGGCACCACAAGCTGCCAGAACAGCTCCAATGCACATGGCATAAATTCCATGAGCTTCTGGAACTCTGCTGGACAGATGGAACACAATTCTTCCAAAAGATATTCCCTCATTTGGTGCTTTAATGACAGTGGTAGAGATCGCTGTCTAACAAATCGGTGAAATAGGTGTTCAGTTGGGTTGAGATCTGATGACTGCAGAGGCCATCAGAATATGATTAACATAATTTTTATATTCATCAAACCTTTTAGTGCTATCCGTGCCCCAATAATGAACCTTTCTTAATGTCACTTTTGGTCTTGCTGTCTTGGTCCAAAATCATGTGGGATCGCTTAACATTTTTAACATGCCACAGGACATTATTGGATCTTAATTGCTGTAATTGCATCTTGCAGTACACGTGTATGGAAGCATCTGCATTTGATAGGTTGTCTACTTATTTATTCAGATTTTTACTTTCATTTGTCATCCGTGTGTGTACATACAGAAATAATGAACGTGAAGGGGCCTTAAGAGACAGCTTGTGTTGCATATGCCTGGAACTGGCCCCAGTGCTATGAATTATGTGATTATGATTAGAACGGCATTTATAGGAGAATAGAAGACGTCAAAACAAAAGTGTCTCCAGTCTAACCCAGTTGGACAACGTCAGGGCTTCACGTGAAAACACAGATATTTACAAACCAGAAGAACACAACATGAAGGTGAAGCTCTCTGAATAAATCATGAATGGGAGATATTCTAACCTAGAGGGGTCAGAAAAGGAATTAGGTACTTAGGCACTTATTCTAGTGAATTCTATAGCCAGAGAAGGTACTAAATAGTTGGGATACTGAATGTTGACATTCTATAGGGTTTGGAAAAAAGATTTGTACAGCCCTATTCTTGTAGCTCTTTAGAGGATAAAACATAACCAACAATAGTTATTGATTTGTGATTATTTTTGTAAGAGTAGATCAATTTAATTAACACATATAATATATTACATTTTGATAGGATGGATAATTGGTAGGACCATTCAATTAGGTTGTAAGGCTTTCTCTGCGTGACCATGTCCAGCACAACCTCAACTGTGTCCAGAACTCAGAACCTCAAGATTGGCTGTTGCTCAGTGGGTGGGATGTATTAGGCAGTATGTGAACGTTTTGATAAGGTCCCACAGTTGACTGTGCATGTCAGACCACCTCAAGCTATGAAGTCCAAGGAATTGTCTGTAGACCTCCAAGTCAGGATTGTATCGAGGCACATATCTTGGGAAGGGTACAGAAAATGTTCAACAGCATTGAAGGTCCCAATGAGCACAGTGGCCTCCATAATCCATAAATGTAAGATGTTTGGAACCACTAAGACTCTTCCTAGAGTTGTACGCCTGGCAAAACTGAGCGACCAGGGGAGAAGCGCCTTAGTCAGGGGGTGACTAAGAACCCAATGGTCACTCTGACAGAGTTCCAGGGTTGCTCTGTGAAGAGAACCTTCCAGAAGGACAACCATCTCTGCAGCACTCCAACAATCAGGCTTTTATAGCGCCCATGCCTCGATGGGTCAGGGTTTTTTGGTGGCAAAAGAGGGACCTACACAATATTAGGCAAGGGGGTGCAAAATTGTCTGGCCGATCGGTGTATGTCATCCTTACCCAAGTGGTCTGGCTGTGTGACTAGATCTGTGCCATAACCAGCTTATCTCTCACCTGTTCTCATTCTCTATCTTCGGACTTTAAAACTGTGAACCATCAACTCCTTCTCGCCACCCTCTCAGTGAGGAGCATCACAGGCCCTGTACATTCTTGGATAGTATTCTGACTGGCAGGCTGCTCCCACTCCTGAAGACGACGCGGAGAGGACCTGTGTCTGCTCCACTAGCTCTTACTATTAATGGTCCCCCGAGCGCTATGTGCTAGCCCCTTTCCTCCTCTGTCTATATACCAAATCTCTTGGGATTGTCATATCCACACATGGCCTCTCTTATTGTTAGTATATGGATGAAATTCACCTTTCTTTTTGCTTTGCCCCTTTAGACACACAGGTGGGGATTTTCTTGGATGTTGACTCACCACCTGAGGGAGCAGAAACTCAGCACTCAGTAATTCACAGGACCAGTTGCAGGAGTGTAGAAGCATTACTTATAAGTTTAAACTACATTGAGAGCACAGAGAATGTTGCATGGGAACATGTCTGTACTTTCTCAATTCCACCAGCACTCAAAAGACTTCATGTTTTAGTATTTGCTCTATAGTTGTAACGGTTGGAACGTTGTCCAGGAGGGCAGTCCTCCTCTACAACGTGCTGCAAAGCAGGGGACCAGTAGTTTGCACTCAGTATGGGACGAGGCAAACTGTCAGTGGAGGAAGCTAAGCTATTAGCAACAGCATATTTAACATTGGTTATTATGAAAGGGTTCCATGGTTACAGTGTCTTTCTAGTCTGGATATTTTTTTTACCAAACATAACTTGCCACATCGCAAACAGAAGTGGAATGTTTGCTAAGCGGTTACATGGCTACCCAAACCATAAATATTTCTTAATCTAGCCTAACAGCACAGTGTGGGTGTAAGCATTTAAACCAATCTAAAGCATTGTTAGCTAGCCAAATACACTCTGGCAAAAGTGGGGGGGAATGAAATTGCAGACACATTTCCACACAACACATCTAATGGGCAGTGTTCTGGGCCATTAAATGCCTTTCTTAACAAATATCAGAAGTAAAAACAAAAAAAAATAAATAACAAAAACCCTCTCTTTAGTCTTTCAGTCTTTGCTGCACCCGGAGCTGCTTTCACATGGGCCCTTTGAGCTCTGCCTGACAAAGCCTTATAGGGGCAGGTGTGCTTGTCAAGGTGTGGCAGCCAAGCTGCATTGAGAGACAGCAACAGGGATACGTTCAAGTGCTCCATTTTACAGCCCTAAGCCAAGTGGTTCAGAGTTGTTGGCCTGATGCTGAAACGGTGGGGAAGTTCATGACACAATATATATACATACATACATACATACAGTACCGGTTAATAAAACCAATGGATTTTGTTTGTGAAAAAATCTGAAATTGTTCTTGCTGAAAGTGTTGTTTTTTCTCTTCATTGCTAATAGATTGTGTAAAAAACAGAGAGTTTGGTTTTACTCACTCTTCAGCCCAATCCAACACCATCCATAATAGCAGCCAGGAATACACGGGAAGGAGGGGAGGGGGGACCATCAGAAGGATGACTGAGGGGCAATCTTCCAGATCCAATTCCCAGCTTGCTCATGGAGCCGCCCCATTTTTTGATTAAGATGCAATCATGCCCCCTTTGACAGATCCTGAATGTAAAGTACGCCAACAGCCCAAGATTGATGGGGACATGAGCAAGGGCGGGGGCAAGAGTTGAAAAACAACAGCAACCCCACACCTAATGGGCAACTCTTAGAGGTGCAGATCACATTGACGCAGAGCGCGTGGTGTAAACTAGCTTGGATGCTAGATTATTCCCCCCCTGAAGTCACATCACACACCAACTTTGAGTACTCTAGGTTAGTATACTTTGGGAACATTCACTTGGTGATATCTTTGTTTCTTTAGCAAGTGTCTCTTAGGGAGCAAGTCAATGTCAAACGTCTTTTTGCCCTTGTGAATCCGTTTCTGGGGCATTTATGACCATCAGTCAAGTTTATCCTCCTTATTATTCTAATGAACTACCATTAATCCATTGATCAGATCACAAGACTAAAAGTAAAATAAAGCTATGAAATAATAAATAATAAAGAAAATAATGAATAATACATGTTGGTATTCAGAGCGAGTGATTAGTTCCCAAATTAAGATTTACATGTGTACTTTAAGGGCACAGTGCAATTCCACCTTGTTCAAGCTAAATTGATAGCATCAACCAGTCCCTGCAGATTTTTCAGCCAGACATTCAAATTGCAAACCTCCCGTTCCACCTTATTCCAAAGGTTTTCTGTTGGATTGAGATATGTAGACTGCAGTGTGACATGCATTGTCCAGCTAAAAGCATCCATTTTTAAACAGGGAGACTGAGGCCATAAAGGGAGGCTCAATTTGTATAACATAAAGGATTGTATGCTAAAAACAAACAATCACCACACCCTTAGACAACCACCACCCAGCAGGCAGGATGTATCCATGGATTCATGAGGTTTATGTCAAATTCTGACCATACCTGCATGTCGCAATAGAAAACGGTGCTACGGTTACATAGGATCCATTGCGTTTTGGTTTAGCAAAGTTCTCAAATAAAATAGGAAAATAACTAGCAAACATTAGGCCTAGGTGGCAGACCAGTGGCTGGGGAAAAGTTGCAACTGTGATTCACCAGTATTTTTTGTTGCGTCGCCTCTGAAATTAGTTCTCTGCTCCACGTGTTTGTGCATTAAGAAGGTTAGACAACTACAAAAGGTGTAACACCAAATCAAAGAAACATCATAAGTTAATCATGTTTTAATCCTCTTGCTGTTCTGGGGCCGTATTCACAAAAAAAAATCTTACCACTAAGAAGACTCCTTAACAGCACTAAAAGTTCCTAGCTAAGAGTTTTCTCTTAAAAGCTATTCACAAAGCTGCTAATACCAACTTTTATTAAGGAATGGGGAGATGTCTTAACCCTTGTGTTGTCTTAACATTCTGTATACTCCCCTTGTCCTAAGAGTAAAATATTACCCACCTTCACCAAACCCCTAAAATAAAGCAGCTCAATTGAATTTTAATCCCCAAATCTATTTTGCATGAAGAAACAACCGGTCATTCATCACAAACTTTGTGAATATGTGGGTTTTGCTTCATCAGAGTGCAAAAAGACTGCATTTAATCAGTGAACACATTTGTCATAATAGTTTTCTTTACTAAAGTAGAGGTTTATTATTATTGATAAAAGTACTGCATAGGTGTAAACATTAAATGTTTAGCAAAAGATAGCACTTGTATAGCCTAAGAAAGTATCAGAAATGTACAGAAAGTAGTTTTAAATGCCTTTTATAGAAAGGAAACAACAATAGTTTTGAACCATTTTGGCAACATGGTGCTAATATTTTTCTAAACAGTGCCACAACCAACAAGGTGTATGAACATAAACACTAAATACAAATAAAATAAAATAATAGATTCTAAACAATAACGTGAAAAACATAAATCACTCAACTCTATTCAGCACATGTAGGACAGTATGCAAGTGTGTGCGCATGGACTTTGCAGATGTATTTCTCACATGTGCAGCACATAGTATTAGTTTTAGTCTTTCTTTGAGGGTCAGAATTGGCATCTCCTCCTCTTGCTTGGCCCAGCTGCAGCCGCAGGTGGATCAGAACAAGATTCGGCCCCGTGAACAGCTAAACAGGAAGTAAAGAAATTGTCACACGCAACATTAGGCCCCTTCAGTCCATCTGTCTCATCCAGCACAACTTGCATCCCCTGCTCCTTCTCCGGGCCTCCACTGGTTGGCTTCCCTGTATAAACTTGCATCTTCCAAGCGTAGCTGGATTGTGCATCACAGGCCACCCATATCTTGATGCCATACCTCGCTGGCTTGCTGGGCATATACTGCCGGAAAGGACAGCGACCTCTGAATGGAACCAGTTGCTCATCCACTGTTACTTCAGGCCCAGGGTTGTAGAGGTTCGGCAGACACTCCACCCACTTTTCCCAGACATCTCTTTTGGCCGTCAGTTTGTCTCTCACACGACTTGCAGGTCTTGACTCACGGTTGTCAAATCTTAGCATTCTTGAGAATGTGTGAAAGACGTTCAGTGGCATTGTGGCACGGAAAATTGCCCTTTTACTCTCTGTGTGTGTGTTTCTTTTTTTGTGTTTTTTTTTTTTTTTAGGTGTGTATAATGGTATATAACTGCCGGGTCAAAAATGACCCCTAAGACAATCCTTGTACCCTAGTGGTGTGCAGCTTTCATGGAAATGTGAACAAAGACAATGTTTCACTTTTTCTAATGTTGGTGTCACTTTAGGAAAGGTCATTCATTTTCAGGTAAACAAATAACATTTAGGGGTTTTCTATGCTGACAAACATAGTGACAGGTAATTTCTGACCCCTAAGACAACACAAGGGTTAAGCTAAGAGAAAGGGCAGGATTGACCCCGTTGCTATGGATGATGTTGCATTCCACTAACAAGCTTACTTATTATGCCTATAGTGATTGGCTAATAGGGGAGTGGTCTCGGTCAGTGAACTCATTATAGCAATTCTGTGTCAAGTTGCTGTCTTGAAATAAAGATTTTAAAATAATAATGTAGGTCAAGTGTCCCTGATACAACATGAAACCAAGAATGACATACTGACAAGTGAAGATCTTTTCAGCTAATTGTCAGCCTCTTACATGTCTTGCAGAAATGCACATTAATCTTATGATGGTGCAATAGGTTGTGCAATTAGAGTATATGTTCCATCTACAGCACAAAACTACACAGGGTGGTCCAGCTATGGCCACCAAATGGGCTTTGTTAATGAAGATCAACAGGAAACCATATGAATTGTTGGACGATGTGTGTTCTGGAAATGGCATTTATTGTTTGATACAATATTTGACTCTTTCTATTTGTTGGTCAAGTAATTGTAACCTTTTTCTAACTCTACAAATATCAGAGTACCCTGGCAATTAAGGTGATAACTTTTTAAGAGCTTCTTATCACAAAGCGTTTTTAGAATGTTTACGTTCATTTTATGTTCCGTGGCGGATTGCCGGCATTTTAGGATTGTTTCTGAATCGGTCTTAGTGATTTAGGAGTCCTCTTGACTACCCGTAACTGTTCACAGATTTAGGAGTCCTAAAATTAGGACTGACACGTCCATTATTTTTAAGGGTTTCTCCTAAATCAGCAAGTTAGGAGCTACATTTAGCCTTAAGATATTTTGTGAATACAACCCCAGAATTGCTGCTTAGATTTTGACCTCAGTGAGCATTAGGCAATTAAGTTTAGATTAATCTCAATGATACAACAAGGGACGGAGATAATTGCTATTTTACCTAGATTTGAACTTTTCAAGTAAAGTTACTGTGGCTTGCTTTAACACTTTCAAAGTAAGTTTTGGCCGGTACATTGGTACAGCAAATTTAAAAACAAGCATATGCTTCAAAGTAAGCAACATTTCCTGTTGCTATGAGTCAAAATATATTTTGCTATGTCAAAAACTTTTAAATGTTTGTTTTCAGATTTGAGAATTCTTTAAATGTTGGTATACATTATGTTTCTATGATTACAGTATGAGATATAAGAGAAATTGTTGGTGGTCTTTAGAACAACATTTAGGTTGGAAAATGTCCTGTTACTATGTTTACTCCAGTTGTAGTATCTCAAGTTTGGTAAGAGATATTTTTATATCTTATTCTGATGATTATTAAATAGTTTTTGTCTATCTTGCTGGGAAAGTGGGTTAAACATTTGCAAAGTGGTCCAAATTGCAGATATTTGTAATTTGTGCGAAATGTTTTTCATGATGACAGCTTTAGAGATGATTAAAAATATGATTACCATTGTTATGCAGTGTATGCATGGACAGAGCTCAACATTTCTGACCAAACCAAGTCATCCATGCTAAATTTCATCAGGAAAGTCATTAGATGTGGATAGTTTGTTCATTGTGTTAGCAACAAATATAAAAACCTTTGAAGTTAACTATTTATAGAGTACCTCGATGTACATTGTTAGAGGACTGAGAAGTGTGCCTGTTGTGTCTAATCATGCAGTTTATTTCATTTAACAAGCCGATAGACTATTGACCCGAACCATACCCTCAACCGCAACAACCTAACTACTGAGTCTAAAATTAAACTACTCCTACTACGGATAATGCTTAGGTTTAACCTAAAAGTAACCCCAATTCTAACACAATGCCCAATTGTTAATGATTTACTAAACCTAACACCTAATCCAGCAAAATATATTTCCTATTGGGAACCTGCCATAAAACATTCAGAAACCAATTTTGCACAGAGACGTAGATCACTTTTTCGATTAAAAGCCAAATTCAAGCTATGTGACACCTGGTAAGCGCACACATACACGCACACAAGTCTTTAACTATTAGAAAGATCTGAGGTTGAGAGGATCACAAAGATGAGAGGTTCTTCATCAAACACTGCCAAACTTCAATTAGCCCAGCAATCTCTGTTTATATTGTTTAAGGGGACCATATTTTTTCGCAGATAGTAGCTAATCCTTTATACTGGACGTATGCTCAGGGATAGCTGTATAATGAAGCAATTTAAGGAGAAGCCCTTTCAATTAACTTTTCAAAGGGTAACTTGATGTACACTGAACAAAAATGTAAATGAAACATGAAACAATTTCAAAGATTTTGTGAGGTGGATTGAACATCTTGGGAAAAGTGAAATGCCCAAAACAGGCATGCAAACAAATTAGTGCATACAACTTGAGTAAAATATGTTTTTATGTATGTGAAAAATGTCTGGGATATTTCATTTTAGTTTATGGAAAGCTCCCAGTAAGTGGATAGTGTGCCCTCTTATGTCCAATAAAAAAATCAGTCCCTCCTGTAATACATTATACATTTTAGGAATATATTAGAATTAAAACTCTAACTCAAAAACAATGAAATGGTTGCAAATGGTTGTTCATTTCTGTACATTTGTTGGTAAATATTTATTTTCTTGGCCTCCTCTGGCAGATGCCTCTCTGTAATAATGACTATGGTCCCATCAATTTGAAATCCTATACATGCCCCTGGGAGTAGGCCTGTTTCTTAGGAAGTTCTGATAAGACCTAAATTTGGCTCAATCATCAGACCGGTCTAGATATCTTTTGTAAGATGTTTGTTCCAAAAAGACAGGGCCCTTGGAAAGAACATAATACAACAGTATATACACATAACTGAAAGACTTTATGCAAATCCCAGTCCCACTTAAACATTATCAGCTAGGCTTTGCTTTAAGAGCTATTACAGTTTGCTAATATGCCCGTGTGCATTCTAGAATACTTAATAATAAAAAAGTATATAAAAGCAATCTCCGCAACATATTATACCCATGAATCATTGGCTATAAATCACACATTTTACAGCCCAAAAAAATATGAATTTACTGCTTATTGAACCTTGAAGCTGAAACATTAATAAGATTAATTGGTTGGACATTTGATTGACAGCAACACTTACATTTATTTTTAATGAAGCATCATAGTAAAAGGACTGAACCATTTGTGGTTCACACAGTCATGGTATTACTCTTTTTTTGGTTAAAAAGGTATATCCAGGTTTCATGCCAAGCACATAATGTGTCTTAATCATACACATTCTGTGGTAGTTATTTGGGTTAACAGTTGCCCAGCAGCAATTCATGCTTTAAAGTATGAGTTTTAAAATTAATAGATAACTTCCGTATATGACTAATCATAGTAATTCTGCACCATTATTGGGTGTAGGAATGAATGTGCCAAGTAGACTTTCATTTGGATCCAAAAACAGACTGTGCTATGTTGGATGGTATTATGACTATAAAACGACTTAGAGGATACACACAAACCCAATGCCAAAAGAATAGGGATGGCCATAAAACGTGACAGTTCAAGTATATGCAGAACCGTATAAAATATAACAATTAGCTGAGGCAATCCTTAGGGTATTATCAAAAAGATTAAGCAACTGTGGGACCAAAACTGTACTTTTAATTGAATTCATGTTACGCTTGTTTTCATATTTCTCTGTAATCAGGAGGAAGTCAACTTAAAATAGAGAGGGGTATATCATAATAATTTTAATCCTTTCCCTGGGAAAATGAGCTAACCAAGAAAAATCCTGTCTCTCTAGGAGGATTAGTTCACTCCTATTCCAGTTGATTATACAGATTGATCATGCTATGGATATCTGGGATACTTTATTCAAGGTTAGGTACATCGAAGATAAATTCTTCGATGATTAGAAATATTTTGAACAGTTAAAGTGGGACTACAAAATAATGTCTTCTTTTATCTGTGTTCACAATGTCAGAACTCTCTTGATTAAGTTAGGGGAGATCATACTCCTCCAGGCAGTTATGTGTCTTCATAGGATTACTATCTACTTTAGAAATATACACTGAGAAGGGAATATTAAGGGAACGGGTTATCAGAGTATAACACCTAGTCAATTAAACTTTAGAGATGGTCTGAGGAGGCGAATCCTTAGATGGTTGCAGAGACCTCCACGTGCCAGGTAACGGTAACCGGACTGCTGTTAGGTACCGAGATGAAATCCACAGACTGTACGCTGGTGCAACGGGCCCTGGGTTTCTCCTGGTGCAGGACAATGCCCAGCCTCATGAAGACAGAGTGTGTAGGCAGTTCCTGGACGACGAAGGCATCGATGCCATTAACTGACCCTCACATTCCCCAGACCTGAATCTAAAAGAAAACTATCATGCATCCAACGTCAAGACTGTCCAGGTGCTCATCTGCCTGATATTCCCTAAGTCCCCTTTTTGCCCCCAAAACAGCTCTTACTGTTTCATCGAAGACTCCGCTAGGCCTCTGAAGGTGTGCTGCGGTAATTGGCATCAAGACGATAGCAGCAGATCCTTTAAGTCCTGTAAGTTGCGAGGTGGATCACACGTGTTTGTCCAGCACACCCCAAAGATGCTTGATTGGATTATGATGTGAGGAATTTGGAGGCCTAGTCAATGCCTTGAACTCGTTGTGTTCTTCAAACCACCATTTGAAGAACACGGCCCCCTGCCATTTTTGCATTGTAGCAGGGCACATTATCCTGCTAAAAGAGGCCCATGTCATCAGGAAATATTATGTCTATGAAAGGGTTATATGCATAGGTAGATGGTACATGTCAAAGTAATTTCAGGACCCAAGGTATCCTAGCAAAACATTGCCCAAAGCATCAGACTGCTACTGCCAGCTTCTGACTTCCAATAGTGCATTCTAGTGCAATATGTTCTGCAGGTAAGAACCCGGCCATCCATGTGATATAGAAGAAAACGCAAATCATTAGTCCAGATCACCTTCTTCCATTTCTCCAAGGTCCAGTTCTGATGCTCACATGCCTGTTGTAGGCGCTTTCTGCAGTGGACAGGTGTCATCATGGACACCCTGACTGGTCCGCGGCTATGCAACCCCGTATGCAACAAACTGCAATGCATTGTGTGTTCTGACAACTTTCTATCAGAACCGGCATTAACATTTTCAATAATTTGAGCTACAGTAGCTCGTCTGTTGGATCAGACCACACGGGCCAGCCTTCGTTGAGTCCTCTGATCGTATGACCATCTGTTCTGTTATCACTCTATTATTATTATTAGATCAATTGTGTTTTGGCCAGCATGAGGATGAGGCTTCACGCCCCCGGGGGGAGAAGTTTGGAGCTATTTGGGCACCTGGATAAAGACAGGATAAGTGAAGATACAGAATGGGGCCAGATAGGGAAATGTGACACACACACCAAATTAAGTATAACTCTGAATTATACAGAATGAATATGCAAATAACTTTTCTCCACACAATCTTTATAAGTCTCGTATGTAACTGTTAGATAATTAGAGATTCTTCCCTGTCATTTTGGTGATAGGGAACTAGGCTTTAATTAGCTGTTAATTGTGCAATAATCTTTCTTTCTTACCAACCTAAATTATGATTTGTATAGACATAGGAAATTTGCCATAATACCCATTATATTTTACTTAAGGTTGGAAAGTATCTTTTATATCATTGTTTTTAAAAAACAGTTCAGCATGCATATATCCTTAGAACGACTTATCTGTCAGGAGATTGATAATGAGCCTTTTATGTAACACAATGTCACCCATAATCAAGGAAATGAACGAGCAATGTGATCAAATGTTACAATATGATGGCAAGTAATTTCGCCGTTAAATTCTATTTCAAACAGAGTTCAAAATACACCCTACACCCTTCCAGGGGGGTTAGAGAACCTCCCTAAACCAAACAGATCACTACTGTTTTAATATGTATTCAAATAACACAGGGTAAAATATATTTTCAAGAAACAAATGAGTCTGACACATATTCAGTGTCACGGCCAGGCTTGGTGGGATTAACAAAGGCTTTTACAAAGGTGGGATTGTAGGTTCTAAAGATCAAAATATCTCTTGCGTTGGCTAAGAAAGTTGTTAGCCATCTACACCTACTGTAACACTGCATAAAGTACGCTGGTTTCATAATCAGTAAAAGGTTTGGCCCACACTAATGTCAAATACATTTGAAAAAGGTTTGGCCCAAACTAATGTCACTTAGTATTGTCTTAGTATATGAAAAAGAAGCACATTTCTGCCAATTATAAGTTTATCGAAAATGTTTTACTGATGTGTACAGTATGGTATGTACAGTAACTCAGAATATTTTAACAGTTGAAGAGTGGAATACAACAATAGTGTACAACATCTATAGACTTCTTTAAATAAAACAATGTAAAGAGGAAATACCAACATGCTCCACTTTAAATTGAGAAAAATAATATCAATTTATTATTTAGTATTTTCTGGAGCACCTGATGAAAGCCATTTTTCAACACCATATTTATCAAAAGAAAAGTATAAATGACTCCATGACTCCAAACACAATGTGCCTGTTTTCTTCCAATATGATGTCTATCATGCTGATATACAGTAAAAACCAAGTTCCATTTCCTCTGAAGACTGCAGGGCAGCATGTGATGATACCCCCTTAATATCTGTTAAGTATATTCTGGGGGTAATGAATGAAATGCACTGCTTAACTTCCCTTACTATTAATAGTCTATATATCATACTGCTGATGGTACAGTCTTTCTTGCATTGCAAAAGAACACATAAGCAGAGGACAAATTACCTCAAAATTGTCACGGTTTTGTTGTGGGGTGGAACCATATACAGACATTTTTTAAAGGAAAAGGTGAATTTAATTCAAACACAAAAGACAAAGACTACACGAACTGTAAACGTAAAAAGTAAAGGTGCTGTATAAAAACACAGCAAACAGAACTAAAACTGTTTCATTCATTCTCAGCGTATCCACATGAGAATGAATTAAAAGAAGACAAACCGTGAAGTCGTGACAAACACAAACAATAAACCACACCGGGTGTGGTGCAAACTGAACCTAAGTAGGCTCCCCAATCAGAGTCAACTGAATGCAGCTGCTCTGACTGGTGAGCCCACAGCGGCATAGAGAGGGCTAGAGGCCTCACTAACAGTCTTGCCCTGAAATGGCCAGGGACTCGCAGCCAGGGCATGACAAAAATAGACTGCAGCAAAAATAGAGAAAGTCTGAAAGGGAAGACATTTCCAAAAGATATTCAGACCCATTTCATTTCTCCAAAATACATTTTCTGTGAACTTCATGTATAATTGATTGAATTAAACAAGTTTGCCATCAGTCTAAACATAGCTCCCCTTAATGACAAATCAAAAACATGTTTTAAAAAATGTGTGTCAAACATGAAAATGGGTGTATACTTTCAGGTAGGCCCGGTATTTCCAGTTGTTATTTTGCTATTATGAACAACCAAAAGCAGTTAATTCTTGCTGTGTCCATCAAGTAATTCAAGGCATTGAAAAAGGAGACTCGCTAAACAATTTTCAACAAAAATAAATTACACTTCCTATTTAAGCACCTAATACATTGGATCTCAAAAATTGCACCATAGTGTGGAAATATGGAACTGAAATTGTTTGTCACAACAAAGGACAAAGGACAGGATGTGGTCATTTAAGGGGGTTGTCCATGCCTCTTAAGGGGGTTGTTAATGTGTTGTCATTGGTTTTTATGATCAGGAGCAGGCCATCTGGAGTTTGTTGTGGGATGTATACTGATTGGCTATTACCTTTGACCCCCTCCTATGCATTCTGACATAAAAGGTTATGTTAAACCTATAGTCTTTGGAGATTACCAGGAGATTGCTTGGAGTTGAATTGGAAAAGAACATGTAAGAACTATGGAAGGAATCCATCTTGGACTCATGCTAATAAAGAAACAAATCTCCCCTGACTTGAACAATAACAATAGCGTCACATTTATAACCTTGGCCAACTAACTAACCTCACCTTGGCCAAACCAAACAAACTGCAATGTGATTCCCTGGCAACATATTTCCTTCATAGTACACTAGGTATGACAAAGGAGTACAGTGTGCCGTTTAAGAAGCATGATTCCTTTCTCCCTCCATGTCCTACCAATCATTGGCAACAGTGGTCAAATAAATCACACACACAGAACAGATAGGAGACTAATTACCCTTTTGAAGTGAAAAATGTGCCTATCCTCTAGCATTCACTAAGGACGCATTGTAAACATGATGTTTTATTTCCCTATTAACATTTTTCATTAAAGATATGCATTTTAATTAAGTTCCAATTACCCTACATATAGGGGCCTTCCCAGATGGTGGTCAAATGTGCAATGAATAGGAAATAGGGTGCTATTTAGAACATAAACGTAATGTTGTTTACAATATTGAAATGAACGGTATTACAGTAATATAAAACCAGGGGGTAGTTAGTTGGCTTTCACTTCACTCTTCCCCTCCACAGGACCCTAAGCATCTGTTCATTATCTCCCCTAGCATCGGGCATTCTTTGTTTTCCTTGTTTAGCACCACTGAACACAGCTTACGTCATTACACACATCACGTGTATTGGTGGCTTAAAGGACATTTCTGTGAGAAATGCCTCTTCAGTCTCTTAGCAGGCTCACAGTCTCCGTTAGGTCAAAGGAAATGTGGAGCCAAGCGTGGAGTAACAAAACATACGTCAATAGAGTGAAAAGGGGTTAAAAGATTGGTAAGGTGAAGCTACAGTACTATCCAAAGCAGCCACCCGAATTGGTTTCCCGTTCTAGACAACCTTTTATCCTCACTTTATTCCCACCACTCACAGACCCCCGGGATCCAAACACACTATACAAACACTGACATATTATTTAGTTTAATAAAAACGACATGCGCACACACACACACACACACACGTCTAACGCCTCATACTCCAGACAGTGCAATTTCAATTAAAATGTGCCTATCAATTTCCACCACTTCTCTATACAATTCCCCCCATGGCTCCCCATACGCTTCTAAATGGCAATTTGTGAGAGCAAGGAGCTGTCTGCTGGATTTCATGTCATCAAGAAATGCTTGAAAGACGAAGGCAAGCATAAAATCAAGAACAATGGCTGGAATGTGAATGTGTAACAACTTAAATTATATACCGGAAAGTATCATAAGTAACCATTTTTACACTTAAAATGTCAGAAGAGAAATTCACTTTTACATAGGTTTTTGATATAGGGCTGTTTTACAGACAGATACACAGGGATTCCAAAGCATTATGTCAAACACTCAGGCTTATCTACTTTATGTCAATGTAATGGTATGGCACTTGGATTTCACTTTTTTAAGGCAAATGCTGCACGCTTATTTGAACACTTGGTCTGTATCTGAAACACTACCTCAATTGAATACACAGTATAGAATTACATTTGAGAAATATTGAGATAGGTTATCAGACCACTGGACTTAAATGGTTGTATCTGTATAATTCATAATCCGAGTGACGAGATTCATCTCTCTGATGTGGACAAGAGACCTTTCCTGTCATGTGTGGGGTGTTATATTTCGATGGCTCTCAGTGCTACGCACACCAAACACACACAGTGCCTTTAGAAAGTAGTTGGACTCCTTCGCTTTCTGCATATTTTTGTTGTGTTATAGACATAACAATAGGACATTAATTGCTTAATGTCCTTGAGTGGCCCAGTCAAAGACATGAATCGCAGTTCACTGATGCTGCTTATACAATCTGAAAGTGCTGAAGATTAAGGAAGAATGTGATCTCTGCCAAAGGTGCTAGAACAAAGTACAAAAAAATTAAAAAATATATTAAAAGTCTATTTTCGCTCATTAATTATGGGGTGAAGATTTTTTTAGCTCTGTGCTCTAACTTGAGGAACCTTACGCAGGAATGTTAATTGGGGTAAACCAATCACAAAGTCAATGAGGTGCGTTGGCCTGCTTTTTGACAATTTAGCATTACAGCAGCAGTCCACTTAGAGTTTGTGAGCAGGAGGAGAATGGACAACTCAACAAGGAAGAAGCTATCAAATACATCAGCCAAGTATGTAGCTGTAGCTTTACAAAGGAGCCCTTTCCTACTGAGAAAAAAGTTGTCTCAAAAAGAAAGAAACGGAGAGTTCTGGAATGGCCAAGTCTTAATCCTATCGAGATGCTTTGGGGTGATTTGAAACAAGCAGTGCATGCAAGAAACCCCTCAAACATCACACTGCTGGAAAAAAAAAAATCCAATGCATGTAGGAGTGTGAAAAACTTCGTCCCAGTAAATGTCTTATTGAAGTTATTTCAGTCAAAGGAGGCAATACCAGCTATTAGGGCATAGGGTGTCCTAACTTTTTCCTCAGTAGGAAATGACATCTTTGTAAATCTTTTGTTAGATAAATGATACCATGGTTAACATGTCATTGCTTTTGGTTCAATTACATCACCTTCATCTATAAATATTGTTTGAAAGATGATAACATTTTGATAAAACGGGTGTCCAGTAAGCTCACTTGTGTTTTGGAACAATGGATGACGACATCAGAGAGAGGAAGAGGAAAAATTAGAGAAGGTTAACAAGAGGGATTAAAAAGAGCAGTGAACTGTAATGACAATTTGTAATACTGTACTTGACCCGGTTATTGTACATGGCATGACAGGCCAAACCTGCACTGTTTCATCGCTTCATTAACAATATCAAACATGAAAAAGGTATTTTACTGCAAACGTATCTGACTACTTTGCTAGCACACGCCGGACAATACAGAAAAATAACAAGAACTTGAGACTTACTCATATTTTATAAAAACAAGTTGTATAATTTGTGAGACACCAGTTGATGGGGATCACAACTTTGCATGATGAGGCCCAACAACTAGTCATTGTGCACATGGTTGACAACAACAGTTTGACAACCATGTCACAAAAAACTATTGACATTTTTCAAGATTTAGGGACAATCAGAAATGATAGCCTTAGAACTAGGAGAACATATGTGGTCTTGGTCAGATATAGGGTGCTGTGGCCGTAGCAGAAAATACATTTATTTTGTTTATTATTGAACTATTAACCTATACTTGCCTGAAATGCTTATTTTTCCTGGGCTACATTTCAAGTGTTGGTGAAGTTCAGTGTCAAAAGTGTGAAACCCACCAGAAAATCTATAAATTCAGTATTTGTGTATATTCTGTACACTTCCGCATAAATTCTAGACATAATTTGCTGTTGATAATATCACAATTCCTCAGGGGAATTCTGGAACACATTATATTTATTCATTTCTTAATTCCTTTATGTAATAGTGTGTTAATTTCCGCTCAATGCACTGTGTTTTCAATAGTGTATTTGATGCTTTTTTCCGACTTCTGAGGGCAACAATATGTGCCAGATAAAATTGTTATTGAGTATAATGTTTAAGTTTTGGGTGAAAATGGGACATATCTATATTTAATATTTAAACCTTTAAAGCAGGAGCTTTGTCCCAGTCAACCTTCATGCTTCAAATAATCATGTCAAATTGTTGAATTTAATGTAATACAAACGTCTGAAAGGGGAACTCTTTAACTAACGAATTATTTAAATTAGTAGGTATTACTTAATATTAAATTATTTTAATATTATGGTAATCAGACAGGCTTATATGGTATATATATGTAAAGTACTATTTCAATGCTAAGACATTGTTTGTTCTTTCTCATGTAGTATCGTTATGCTGTGTAAGACATTCCTCTGGTTCTGTGTTTGAGGTCATCACACTAGGACCTGCTGCTTTAAAAACTCAGAGCTGCTCTAAAATCATTACTACCTCATCTGCTCACCATCTATATTTTTGTCTCTCAAAACTTTCTTTTACTTAAATTTTTTCTCACCCTTTATCTACCTCTTCTATCCCCATCCCTTTGTTTTGTTGCATATGTGGTGATTTATTTTCTTTTCGCTTCGTATTCATTACACGAGTCATGAAACCCAACTTAGAACATGTATCAATAATTAAACTCTGGTGGAAAAACATGGTTTACAAATCGTACAATAAAACATTGTCAGGATGACATCAGACCCTGTATTAAAGATTCATCTGCAATATGAGGAAGTACATCTCTGCGTAACATAGCATTATGCTTTGAATATTTCATCTTATTAATATTTCATATGTTTTCTGTATTCATGAGGCAGAGTATCTAAGTAACTGACAGAATTGCCATAATGTTCGAACAAAGACCAAAATAAAAAGTTGTTTCTCATTGCCGTTATGTCCCTGTGAAAACAACACAGTTTAGCCCGCAAGTTCATTAATTCATGTTTTCTCATTACACCATAGACATTGAGTGCATTTGTCAACAGTTGTTTTCACATCCCTCGCCTCTATAAAAAATAATGGATTATGGCCTGGCTACACTCCGTCATAGTAACAAACCAGCTGTGAATCTAAATTCACTGATAAGATCGAGATTCGGGTACGTACGTCCGTCCCTGAAAGTGATCAGTGGTTTCGACACAAACATGCCAGTCCAAAAGCAAACAGTTACCGTAGAGCTGACAAGAAAACAAATGTGCTTCCTATTTTTCAGCCACTTGATGGATGTGCATTAAACTGGAAAAAGATAACCCCAGTGATTTAGAGTCAGCTAATCTACGCTGTAATGTTTTTAGCAGGTTCCGGCTCCCAGAAATTTGCTAACAAAAATTCGACAGAAGATTAGGAGAAAACGAAAGATGGGAAGTAGGAGAGAGGACGAGGGCAGGGAAAGGGGGGGGGCGAAAGTCAGAGTGAGAATTAAATCTTGATATGTCACTGCATTGCATCACGAGACTCATCTCCCCTTTCCTCTTTTCCCCTCACTTCCTCTCCTCCCCTCATCTCCTCCCTTTTCCTTCCCCTTCCTTTCTCACGTCCTCTCCTTTCCTCTTATCCTCTTCTCTTCCTCCCCTCCTCTCTGGTATGTATCTGAATCAATCAGTCAGGCTGGGGTCTCCGCAGGCCCTGATTAATGCACTTCCAGTAGGCCCCAGTCCTTTCTCCACCCATTCTCCTTGCATTAATTGCCTCACCTAGTCAAGCACAGCCACACAGTAATGTTTCATTCTTTCTTTGTCGCTCTGCCTTCTCCCTCTCTTTCTCGGTCTTTCCCTTTCTGTCGCTATCTCTGTGAGAAGAGAGTTCTACATGCGCTGTGACTTACAGAGGCACAAAGTGTTCATAGTGTGCAGCCATGCGAAAGACTCGCAAATGGCTTCCTCCCACATTCAAATCCAAATGATTGTGAATCATTCCTTTCAGGCACACTAAGCCATGGTATTTATTTGCTCTCTCCATGGTGACAATTTGATAAACCGTGTATGCATCACACTATCAACACATCATTTTATATATAGTGTTATTTAATAATAATATTCTGGCATGTACTTCTGGGGTGTGCTTATCAGCCCAGTTAAAAATAGAGGCAGACAGGCAGTCAAGCACATAGGATAAGGGCTCTTCGCTATCTTTTGCTTCCTTCTTTTCACCATTAATAACCATATAGTGAAGATGTCAGGACAGGCCAGCTGGTGCTCGAAGAGCACCCACCGATACTCTCAATAAAACACCTGGTACACACGCAGGTGAACAAAACACAGACAGACACTGTACACACCTTCCCAGGAAAATTCTAATGTACGATATGGGTCAAGCATGTATGTGTGCACGCACATAGACACACGGTCACAACACGGTCACACCCGTACATCATCGCACATCAACCAATTCCCCACCTGATGGGGGACTGTGCTGTTTTTGCTATAGGATAAACTAATGAGACATTGCTGAGATTGTCTTTATGAACAGCCCGGGAGGAAACAGAGACTTAATTAGAAATTAGCTCATGGCTCAAACTAAATACCCCCTGCGGAACACAAAACTCTCCTCTGCTGCTATAGCTCACTGTAAACACAATAATACGCTGTACCATTGACTGCAGGATTGCTGGTTTACATACATATCACTTCTTCAGTGTCTTACATCTAATGCTGACATTTGCTTATCGGTAACACTGACATGTCCTCTCCTCTTTCACTATCAATTAGCCATGTGATGATCGTTGGTTACTTATTATTTCCCATTAGCCTACAGCCAATGATCACCACATAATAATCCACATTCCTTACACTTGCCGAACATAGGGGACCTTTCTGAATTGTTACCCCAACCTTGTTTCAATAAGTGTGTGCAGATCTTGGTTTGTTCAGTATTTATATATAAAACATGCCCGTGTCTCACTTAAAGCAAAAGCTCCGGCAAGCATCTACCTTCCCACCCCCTTCACCCATGATAACCTAAGGCCCGTTATTGAAGCTCCTTCTTCCAGCTGCCGGATTTTGATAACAGCAGCCCTGCGTAGGGCTACCTCCCATCAAAGCATCTGGCTCCAACTATCTGTTTTCAGAGACTCTGCGAACCATACTGAATTAGGCGATTGTTGTTCAATCAGTGAAGTGTTTTGTTCATTTCAAATGCAAGTAAGAAAGACTACCTCAACTTGTAATGATTTGATCCCAATTGTCTTTCCCAACATGTTGCATAATGCCACTATACTATGTGATGTGATGCTCTTGAGCCTCGGCTCCCTGGGTTGTCTTTGATGTGAGTCTCAGTGACATCTCAAATGTACACTGGTGTGGGGAGAGCAGCTGAACCCCCTGCTCTCTCCCAGCTTTAGAAGAAGAAAGAGGGATGTCTTGTTGCTGCTAAGTTCTAACCTCGTCCCCAGGCTATTACGTATGTGACTGGCATAACAACCTCTTAGAGTTGGCCTTTAGGGCGTAGCTGTAATATTCTCTGGTAGCGACCTTACTCCCAAAAATGACATCATTTCATTGTAGCTAATGAAAACACTGCGATGCATGTGGAGCGACATATTTGTTTACAGGCTATGTTTTAGCCTGCAAACAAAAGCCCAGTTTAAGCCCAATAGGCCAATGCCCTTGTTTAAAATATGTTTCCACAAAACAATGTTTCCACAAAACATCCTCTTTGCTTACTTTTTCAGCCACTAGCTCCCACTTCAATCAATCTGCCCAAAGGATGTGTGTATGATCCAGCGCAACTAACGAGATAGACACTTTAATCTTTCCGTAGAACTCACTGGTCTTTCTCTAAACACAAAACACACAAACCTATACAAACCTATAAAACCAACATAATCTAATATGTCACATAATCAAAGGGAAGGAGAAAATCAGACAATTTCTCTACAGATTGTAAAAAAAATTGTTTATTGCTGAAGTCTTGCTTTCATGATAGGTAGACTGATAACATCTGCACTTTCGAAAATCGACCAATAACTTGCACTTTAAAGAGATGTACATTTTCAGTTAAGATTAGGGATTTCTGCTTCAATGAGCAGTTCTATAGAGAAGGAATAACATGTACGCTTATCAAGTTCACATCGTAGCCCCTCATGTCACTTCGTTCATTCTCTTGCAGGTTCTGACCTCATGAAAAAATGACAGAGGATAATTCACAGTGACTTACCGCTATGCTTGATGTTCTAAGGCCATACACTGGCTGCCAGCTTCCATCTCAGTCAATATCTGCTATCTGCTTTTTGAAATCATATTTTACTCCAGAATGTTTAAAGTATTTTAAACAAGAGGTGATCTGTGTAAAATGGAAATGGAAAATTACTAACACACATAAAAACCGTCCTGTTCTTCTCATTTCAGTGTTGATATTTGTTTGGCCTACATTAGTAATGTACATACAATACATGTACAATGTACATAATAACGTATACCATCCTGTATTGTGATAGCTAATTATATCCTCTACAAGCCATTAGTCATAGTCTATTCCACCATAAGGCTGAGATAACAATAACCACAGGTTGTTATATCAAAAAGAGGATTGCTTATATGTCTATTGAAGTATATTGCATGAATCAAAACCTACTAGCTATCCAACAACAACATAAGGGACAACAACATAATCCCAGAATGCATCTTTAAAGAGATAGTGATGCCTGTTGGGTTGTAACTAAAGCACCATGGTTTCAGATTATACAATAAGCCCTTCTTTCCTTTTATCCTTGCCTTGAGTTAGCATCATTAGCTTTGTACAAATTCATTAATTGACAATTAATTGTCAATTAATGAAAAACAATGCACCCAATCTAGTAATCTTAATGGCAAGCAAATACTCCAATGGAGAGACTGGTTGCGTAGCCACCAGATAATGTTTTCATCTTCACAATGCATATCTTGTTATAAACTGCTCTGATACTCCCTATGTACAGTGGGGAGAACAAGTATTTGATACACTGCCAATTTTGCAGATTTTCGTACTTACAAAGCATGTATAGGTCTGTAATTTTTATCATAGATACACTTCAACTGTGAGAGACGGAATCTAAAAATACAAAATCCAGAAAATCACATTGTATGATTTTGGAGTAATTAATTAGCATTTTATTGCATGACATAAGTATTTGATCACCTACCACCCAGTAAGAATTCCGGCTCTCACAGACCTGTTAGGTTTTCTTTAGGAATCCCTCCTGTTCTCCACTCATTACCTGTATTAACTGCACCTGTTTGAACTTGTTACCTGTAGAAAAGACACCTGTCCACACACTCAATCAAGCAGACTCCAACCTCTCCACAATGGCCAATACCAGAGAGCTGTGTAAGGACATCAGGGATAAAATTGTAGACCTCAGGATGACGGTCAATCACCCTCTGTCTGGGGCTCCATGCAAGATCTCACCTCGTGGGGCATCAATGATCATGAGGAAGGTGAGAGAGCAGCCCTGAACTACATTTCAGGACCTGGTCAATGACCTGAAGAGAGCTGGGACCACAGTCTCAAAGAAAACCATTAGTAACACACTTGCCCCCATTGATTAAAATCCTGCAGTGCACACAAGGTCCCCCTGCTCAAGCCAGCGCATGTCCAGGCCCGTCTGAAGTTTGCCAATGACCAGCTGGATGATCCAGAGGAGGAATGGGAAAAGGTCATGTGGTCTGATGAGACAAAAATAGAGCTTTTGGTCTAAACTCCGCTCGCCGTGTTTGGAGGAAGAAGAAGGATGAGTACAACCCCAAGAACACCATCCCAACAGTGCAGTATGGAGGTGGAAACATCATTCTTGGGGTATGCTTTTCTGCAAAGGGGACAGGACGACTGCACCGCATTGAGGGGACGATGGATGGGGCCATGTAACGCGAGATCTGGGCCAACAACCTCCTTCCCTCAGTAAGACCATTGAAGATGGGTCGTGGCTGGGTCTTCCAGCATGACAACAACCCAAAACACACAGCCAGGGCAACTAAGGAGTGGCTCCATAAGAAGCATTTCAAGGTCCTGGAGTGGCCTAGCCAGTCTCCAGACCTGAACCCAATATGAAATCTTTGGAGGGAGCTGAAAGTCCATCTTGCCCAGCAACAGCCCCGAAACCTGAAGGATCTGGAGAAGGTCTATATGGAGGAGTGGGCCAAAATCCCTGCTGCAGTGTGTGCAAACCTGGTCAAGAACTACAGGAAACGTATGATCTCTGTAATTGCAAACAAAGTTTTCTGTACCAAATAATAAGTTCTGCTTTTCTGATGTATCAAATACTTATGTCATGCATAGATTCCGTCTCTCACAGTTGAAGTGTACCTATGATAAAAATGACAGACCTCTACATGCTTTGTAAGTAGGAAAACCTGCAAAATCGGCAGTGTATCAAACACTTGTTCTCCCCACTGTATATCGTTGAGTTTTGTTTAGAAAGTGTAATAACCCACACATATTTCCTGCCACTATGGAAATATAGGTTTACTTTCTTGTATTCTCAGATGGAGAAAATAACACTGTAATTTAACAAAACAAAGGCTTCATATGTCATACACATTGTTTAAGCTACTTAGTTATCAAATTGATCATCTAATGAGGCAATATCAGCACCTAGAGGACTATATTGTTTATTATTTTGTACTATTCGATGGATAAAATAACTGCAATTCAACAACACAAAAGCATCACGTTATACACAAATTACACTTGGTTAGCAATTTAGATCATTTGCTATCTAATTAGGGCAGTACATATAGTTTGAAATTGAATTATTGTAACACAACAAGACGGCTAATACTTTATTTACTTATTCCTATGTCATGTTCCTCATTTAACACTTTAACATCATTCACCTAAGTCCAGAATTTATACAGCTCTGGTTTGTTGAATACAAACATGTAAACCTTATATCTTGTATAGCAGGTAGCATGAACTAATTCCAGTGAACACTTTGGCAGTGTAGAATAAAAAGAAATGCAGCTAGCGTTACAGATGCTAAACTTTTAACTGTTTTAAAGTGAGTTCATGCATGAAATTTAGGCTTTGTTAGATCTGATCACATGGTTTTAATTCATGAATTTGGCTAACTGTAAAATATGACATAATTGGCCTTCAAAACACAAACCCAGGTAAGGGGAGCTTCACTAAACATGATTTGAGGTCAAATGTATGTGTCTTTAAATGTATGAAGTCTACATTATCTGGTAACATTCTTTATACTGTCGTTTTATTTTACCATCATCTCAGTATTGCAATAAGTGGCAATATTGTTTTAAAACGTATCTAGTTTTGTATTTGTACCATACCTGTTTATCCTGTATTTTGTCATGTTTGATGTTCTTGGTCTGGGGACCACTTTAAGTTCTTTATTAATGATTTTCAAATGCTTTGACTAACAGTGTGTCGTGTCATTTGTTCATGTTGACACAGGACATAACCCCATTTTGTGGAGTTTGTAACTTTTATGTTGATGCTGGACATTCAATCATGTAGGAAATAGGCTCAGTAACTAATGTGTATATTATTCAGCATTATTAATATGGTATTCTGACTACTTGAGTCTTCAAATTCATACTTTTTAGTACATTATTCATGTGGTAGGCTAGATAATGATAGTTTAATATAATTACTTCATATTAACTAATGGTGAAGTGTCAGTTCTAAATAGTTTACTGATGGGTAGGATCATTTCTCATTTTTAAGGGGGCACAAACAAATCACCCAATTGTGAGGTTATTAATGACTTATAGCTACCAATGGGTCATTTGTTAGTCATTGTTAATGAAGGATTATTCATCACATTCCACAAAATATGTACCTATTAGCGAGATATCAGTTATCAATGCTTTATTCCAGCTCACGGTTATTTAGGATACTAGTGATTGCACACATTACTCCCTTCAAGAATGACAAGATTTAATGAAAGTGTCAGCTAAAAAGACAATTTGTAAAACAACCACCCTGGACAATTGGAAAGGATAAAGGAAGAGATGAGTAATGTTTTATTTTTGTAGATGTGTAAACAGGCAAGTCTTATGAAAGAAATAAACAGTCACATCCGTCAATCAAATCAAATGTAATTTTGTCAAGCCCTTTTTACATAAAACATTTTCACAAAGTGCTTATACAGCAGTTATTTTGTACCAATGTATAGAACACATGCTTATATACAGTAGTTAAATCAAGTAAAACAATGAGACAACTGCAAAATACATTTCACATCACCATCATGGCATTATACATTCAACATGGGTTTTCTGGTCATATTTATAAAATGACGATGCTGTTCCAACCCTCTACATAACTCTAACAGCCAAGTTATTGAACTGTATTGAACTTTCCAGTATACTTTTCTACAAATAATTGCTAGAAGAACTGTTTCATAATGAGTGCCTCTGCAATAATATGAAGACTAGACATTATTGTTGTTCCTAGCTGTGTTATGATGCATGCACTGACTGTAAATCCCCCTGGATAACAGCATCTGTTAAATGACTAAAATGTAGATACATATGTTTTCAACCCCTTTATGCTTCTCTCCTTGTAGTATTTTGCAACCCCTCTAATCACACATCCCATGTGGAATTCCTGGGGGGTTATTTGTCAAATGTGTGTAAGTACAAATTTGTGTGTGTACCCCGCATGCAATAATTTCAAGCGTGGGATTAAACAACATTTGCTACATTTGCAGTGCCAAGCGCTGGTATAAGGAAGTCCCATCTGAAATGTATAATAGTTCATTGACGCACAGTGCCAAGTGGTAGAAAGAAACTGCTTCTGATACATAGACATGTTGAGGTTGAAAATAACAGTTAATTTGTAGTGGTAAAAATCTCTATAAAGTTGTAATTTGGTACATTTTATTACACAGAAGCAAAATAAAGTCATAAATGCAATTCCAGTGCACATCCAAGTGCCATCCCCCCTTGATTTGAGTGCAACAGGCACTTTTACATAAAAACATCCTGGCACTTTTGCTTAAAAACAGTCTGGCATTTAACCAAGGATACGCAAGCCAATAAACATTTCCCAATGCAAAAGATAATTAAATTGTCCTAGATGTCCTCGCTTTACTAACATTTTAATATTACTACTCAAGTGAGCAACAATGGACTAAGCCATACCAATCATTATGCCATGAATTCAAAATGTTTTACTTTAGTATCTACAGTGCCTTCAGAAAGTACAGCATACATACCCTTTCAGTTTCTCTACATGTTGCTGTGTTAAAGACATCATTTCTAATTGATTAGGTCTACTTTATTATTATTTTTCTATCAACTTACACAACACCTTATAACGAATGGGAAAAAGGTCATTTTTATGAATGTGTGACAATTCAAAATGATAAGGCAATTAAACCCTTTGCCAAGACACAAATTCAGTTCAAATACATCCTATATCCATTGGACATTTTTGAAGTTGTCTGGAGTCCACTTTGACAAATTCAATTTACTGGTCATAATTTAGAAAGTTACACACCTGTCTTTTTAAGGTCCACACTCTGTCACAGACCTCCATGTTGCAGACATCCAAGTTTGAATAGTGTCAAACATAAATCTGGAGAAGGTTATAAAAATAATCCCAGGACCACAGTTGGCTTCATCATTTTGAAATGTAAGACGTTTGGAACCACCAAGACACTTCCTAGAGCTGTCTGTCTGTAAAAACAATTGAGGTGGAGAGCGCAGTCTAACATGTTGCTCCAATATCTCCTTTAGGTGTTCAAGTGTAATGAGAATTGGTGCCTGCAAAGGCCATAGCATATGATGCACATCATTTTCATATTCATCAAAACCTTCCATGACCCTTCTTGCCTTGTGGATGGGGACATTATCATCTTGGAAGTGACCCAATAATGAACCCTCTTTCAAAGTCAATTAGATTCTTTCCTCTTGCCACCTTCAAGTCAACTGGACCTGCTCAGCATTTTTATAAATCGCCATGGAGCATACAATGTTCATTGCTTTATTTTATCATGCAGTACAACTGTATGGAAGAATGTGCAATTGTTATGTTTCTCCATTCATTTATTCAGGTATTCCCTTTAATGTGTCCCCATATGTATTTATATATATTTATTCACACACACAATATACTGCATATAGTGGATGAAAATTAAAGAGAAAGATTCAGCTTGGGTAGTACAAAGAGCCTCTTTGGCACAGAGAAGAGCAGTCTCTGTTGATTTGAACCTTCTCAACGCCAGCGCTGAGTTAGCGTTGAGGGGATTGTTCTTGGGAAAAATAAGAGTTGTTCAAAGACAGCAGTCCTATATGGTTCAGAAAGGAAAGACAGAAGAGACCCGTCTGCGCTTTCTGATGTCAGGGGGATCATAATTTGTCTTTTAGGCTATATTAAAGTTAGCATGAAAGCTGCCAGCGATCAGGGATTAGTTGGTGAGGGAGGTGGGAAAAGAGAGATGACCTGGAGAATGGAGGAGGATGGGGTCAAGAGGGCAGGTGGTCGGACAAATGAAAATCAGTAGTTGTATGATGCGGGATTAAATCTGGGTATGGCAGGGAAAAAACTTTCAATCCTTAGACAAGTTTGATGGGTCAGTGACCACCAGATCCAGTTGTAATTTCTAACACTGTCAGGTAGTGTGTATGTCCTTTTCTACTATACTAGATTTTCTGTTTATTGAGCATCTGTAAAAACCACTAGGCAAGCAGACTTGGATAAAAAAATACACACACAGTATACAGCGCAAAGAAGCGCAATATTATAACCTTTCCTCTAAAGCAGCAGTAAGCCATTCAAGTGTGAGAGTGGCGTGGAGCCTTCCTCTCTTACCATGAACTCCTGCAGAGCAACTCGGCAGAACTGTCTTGCTTCAGCTGAAGTATCAGTTTCAGGTTCTCAATAATGCCACTTGACAAGAATGCCGCTTCCTCCTGTCGCCGATAGAGCAGGCTTTTACTACTGACTAATTTAAGACATCTTGGAAGAGGTCAAATCACTTTCTGTCACGTCCTGGCTGTGTGCCCGGGGTTCACAGCCAGGGCATGCCACATAGAGGTGCCTCTAGGCATCTACTATACTCTAGGGGAGCCTACTTCAGGTCCATGTTTTTGCCCACTCGTTGTGGATTATTGTTTGTGCTATATGCCTCAGTTTCGGCCAGTGAAGCCTTTCTTGTGTTTGTTGTTTTCTTTAGACAAGTAAGTTTCCATTTTAAACTTTCAATAAATATGGATACTACTAAGACTCTGCAAATGTGTCCCATCTTCTGGCTACCTCGTGACAGAATAATCCACCAACAGCGGACACAGTGGAGTAAAGCCTGGAATGCTCCGCGGTCTGCCACCATCCCAGCACCTGCTCCACGGTCTACCACGGCCCCAACACCTGTTCCACGGTCTACCACTGCCCCAGCACCTGGTGCCACCCAGGGGCTGACCCAAATAAACTTTTGGGGGGGGCTATATGGGTTCCTCGGAGGGGACCCCAGTCAGAGGGCCGTGATGGGGAGGCTCCCTGCACCGGGGTTCTGGTGCCAGCCTTCTTGGTAGCACTCCTACCACCCCCGGACGGGTGGAAGGTTGAGGAACTACCGCCTCCACCTCCGGAGTGTCCCGACGGGGGGCCACTCCTACCACCCCCAGAGGGGTGGGAGGATGAGGAGCTACCGCCTCCACCTCCAGAGTGTCTCGACAGGGGGCCACTCCTACCACCCCCGGAGGGGTGGGAGGATGAGGAGCTTCCGCCTCCCAAGAGCAACGACGGGTGGCCACTCCAACCACCCCCGGAGGGGTGAGGAGATGTAAAGCCACCGAACACTACAAAGGTGCCCTGCCCTGCTCAGTGGGCGGAGCCACTTGACAGGCCGCCCTGCCCTGTTGCAGGGCTATTGGTACCAACCACAGTCACAGCGTATCATCCTGGTCCGGGGGCGGAGCCTCACTGAGCAGGGCAGGGCACCTTTGTAGTGTTCGGTGGCTTTACATCTCCCCACGCCGTTGTCCCGCACTCCCTCCCGTGTTGGTTTCTCCTGGTCTTGCGGTCGGGGGCCCGCACCTTGGGGGGGGGTTCTGTCACGTCCTGGCTGTGTGCCCGGGGCTCACAGCCCTGAAGTAGGCTCCCCAGTTAGAGACAGCTGTTGTCAGTTGTCTCTAATTGGGGAGCCTACTTCAGGTCCATGTTTTTGCCCACTGTGGATTATTGTTTGTGCTATATGACTCTGTTCCGGCCAGTGAAGCCTTTCTTGTTCTTGTTTTTGTTGTTTTCTTTAGATAAGTAAGTTTCCATTTTAAACTTTCAATAAATATGGATACTACTAAGACTCTGCAAATGTGTCCCGTCTCCTGGCTACCTCGTGACACTTTCTTTACTTCTGGCAGTGAAAACCCTGAAAAATTGCTAAATTCAACAATTCACAGTTGAATTAGGCTAGTGAAAGATAGTACTAAAGTAGCTACAGTAATAAAAGGTACAGTAATAATTACAAATGGATTAAGGAGATAATTTACTTATCACATCTAACTAGAGCAGTCGTTGACAGCTATGAATGAATGTAAATCTGAATGGTAAATTAGTATTTGGAGATTGAGCAGCCATGATATATTAAATAAGCTTGATTTGTGAGATATGGAGAATATTGAGATCATGGATATGTTTGGCTTATTAATTACATTCCAATTTACATTTACAAACAATTATTTATTTGTTTTATCTGTATAAAAGCACAGATAATGTTTTGATTGTGCGAAACATTCATGAATCATGGTTTTAACAAAAGACTGCAAGTTAAATACACAGCTCAAAAAAACCTACGGTAACAGGTAATCATCACAGTATAACTCCAAGTCAATTTAATTACAGGGATAAAGACTTGTCCAGTTAGGAAGCATAAGCGATTGTGAATCAATTTCACCCATTTTGGTGCAAATGTAAGTGACTACAGGTGCTGTGGAGAGGCAACAGCAAGACAACCCCCAAAAGAGAATGGTTTTGCAGGTGGTGACCACAGACCATTTCCTCCTTGTCCTCCCTGAATGACTGTTCTCTAGTTTAGCTTTTTGCTAGTGTCTTTGTCACTACTAGTAGCATGAGGCGGTACCGGTAGCCTATTCAGTTTGCTTAGGCGGTCCAGCTCCTCCAGGCTAGCACATTCATTTGTGCTGTTGCAAGAAGGTTTGCTCTGTCTCCCAGTACAGTTTCAAGAACATGGAGGAGATACCAGGAGATGAGCCATTACACAACATAATATGTTCCTTTGTGCAAGGAGGAACAGGAGGAGCACTGCCAGAGCCCTACAAAATAAACTACAGCAGTCTACTGGTGTGCATGTTTCTGACCAAACAGAAACAGACTCCATGGTATGAGGGCCTATCATCCTCTAGTGCAGGGGTGGGCAAACTACGGCCCGAGGGCCAAATGCGGCCCGCGAGGCTGTCCCATCTGGCCCCCGGAATGACCTTTTCTGGCCTCCAAATCAATTATGATTAACAAATTACAAAAGCAAATGTGGCCCTCCATTTCATTTCAAAATCCTGATGTGGCCCCCGAGCCAAAATATTTGCCCACCCCTGCTCTAGTGGGACTTGGGCACATGTGACAGACTTACAAGTATCTGGAGACGCAGTGGTGAACATTATGCTCCCTGCAACATCATCCAGCATGACCGGTTTGGTTGTGGTTCAGTGATCTTTGGAGGGTTGCACAGACCTACATGCTAGTGAACGGTACCCTGACTGCTGTTAGGTAGCAGGATGAAATCCACAGACCCATCGTCAGACGCTGGTGCAGTTAGCACTGGGTTCATCTCGTGGAACTCCTGGCCTCAGGTTGCCAGAGTGTGTTGGTAGTTCCTGGATGACAAAGGCTTCGATTCCATTGACTGGCCCTCATGTTCTCCAGACCTGAATCCAATTAAGAACCTCTGGGATGTTATGTATCGTTGCATCTAACGCTGCCAAGTAGATTCACAGACTGATCACTGATGCCCTAATGCAGGTCTGGGCGGAGATTCCCCAGGAAACCAGTTGTCGTCTCATCAGGAGCATTCCCAAACGTTGTTGGGAGTGCATACAAGCAAGTTGGTCCTAAAACCCACCAGTTGCCAATGATTAATTTCACATTATGAGTTGCCCTGATGAAAGCATGCAAATTGGAACCGACAGTGATTTCAATTGTTTACTGAATGTGAATTCACCCCTTTTGGTTTAAGATTTTGCTTCCAAATGACATTACGTCATTTTGTTCTCAACCAATTACCCAATGTACAGTTAAGATTTTGTAGTGTACTATTACATTTCTAGTCTAGATATTTAGAAAATAGAAGTAGCCACCGGCACATAGATGCTGGAGGAGAAAGCAATTGAACTTGCAAGCATCAACTAATCACTAGGAGTCAATACATGGCAATTCTGTCCAACATTTTCCTATTTGCACATTAGGTATGCGGCAACCAGAATTCAAACTCCTGGCTGCACTGACGTAGCTGTAGTTCATGGCAGGATCTTAGTTACCATGACTAACATGTTTCACGTGAACATTATCAGACCAGTGAGGGATGGATTATCAGTCAGAGGCAACAGACGGACAGACACATCTGGCTGAGAGTGATGAGGATAGGTTAGATAGAGATGATTCCCAAGCCATCTGCACAGCATTACCCCTTAGTGATACTAGGCACATCTACACATACACTCACGTGCAAATGCACATCAGACCTGGGCTTGTGTTTTGAGTATTTCCTCAAATCTATCGGACGGCCAGATGGGGTATGTTTGTAATCTTTGGCACAATACTATCGGTCCATTAAGCCGGGCACACTCATAATTTGATATTTTGTTCTTCCAGAATGTACTTAAACTACACACACACACATACACAAGTTGTTTTCTCTGTACTAGTGGGGACTAAAATCTAAACCTAGATGAGAAATCCTTGTTCCCTATTCAGTATCCAGTACCCATAAGCATATACTTCATTTACTTTACTTAACCTAACCTTAACCTTGATAATATAATGCCTGTACTTTGGCAAGCCCTAATGTCTTTCCATACCACAATCCTTATCAATAATCTACATTTAACTCACATTTTGACACAATGCCCAAGTAAAATTAACTAGAAATGTATTTTCTCCTAGTGGGGACCTGCCAAAGATGTTTCACTATTTTTGTAGGTCTTATACACATAGACTTGGATCACTAACTCCAACACATCACTAAAGTAGCTCAGCCTAGGAGAATTACTGGGCACTTTTCTGTGTGAATAGGATGGCTCCATCATCCATCTCACTCTCTCTCTCTCCCACTCTATCTCTCTCTATCCCACACTCTTGATCCAACTCTCCCATTCTCCCAGTCTCTCCATCCTATTCTCCCTCTCCATATCTCCATCCCACTCTCACTCTCTCCATTCCACTCTCCCTCTCTTTATCTCACTCTTTCTCAATCTCTCATCCTACATCCCACTCTCCCTTCATATCTCTCTCCATTCCACTCTCCCACTCTCTCCTTCCCACTCTCCCTCTCTTTCTCTCCCCATCCCACACTCTCTCCCTCTCTAACTCTTTCCATGCCGAGTTTCATGACAGTCCAGGTGCCGTTGGGGACTGGCGCCTATTTAAAAGCGGGTCCCGGCTTGCCTCTGTCCAGCTGGAGCTAATAGCAGGCAAGGCCCTAAGAAAAGGGGCAAGAGGGATGGAGGGACCAGAGGCACTACGCCCAAACCAAGCAGGGCCTGATGCCCAGGGCCCTTGGCTCCCTTTCAGCCTACTAGCGAGCCTCTTGGTTCCACCAAGTGCCTGGGGCCGGCAGTGTAGGCTGTGTTAGCCCGGTCTACAGTGCCTGGTTTCTATCCACCTGCATATTCCCCTCCACCAATCAGTTTCCCTGTTCCCTCATCTTAAACACAGATCTAATTCATAAAGGCAATGTGTGTGTGTGTGGGGGGGTGATAGTTTCTCCGTGCAATATACACCTCATACACAGTGTTCCCAATGCTACACACAACAACGTGTATGCACCAAAGCAATTCATTACACATGCACCCACATAGAGTCTTACCTAGAGTGACATGCAGAAGCAGCTGCATATAGGTCCCTTGTGCAAGAGCACCACAGATTTTCAACTTGAACAAGCAACCTTTTAGCTAATTTGTGCAACGCTTCAACCTTTAAGGATTCTGCAATCCTGTAAAAACATGCATACAGGGGTATACATGATTGAAACACACACATGCAAGCATGCGCAAATGTACGTATGTATGCATCTACATAGAGACACGCACCACATGTATTCTTAACCGCGGCAACCTTGACTGTTCTTAGCCGGCTAAGAAATCCATAGCATCACATGTATATTGATATATTGATTTGGTCATTGCACCATGGTTATGACTGGCATATTGTTAACTAATTTCCGTATGTAATTGTTTGCTTACAAAGTTTTGTGGGATAAAGAACACACAGTGCATAGTAAATCAACACCAGTGACAGTGCATTAGCACTGAAGCCATCCATTCATCAATCAAATGTATTCATAAAGCCCTTTCTACATCAGCAGTCGTCACAGAGTGCTTTTACAAAACACCCAGCCGCACCCATTTCCTCCTCTGTCATGTGGCTTTCTATGTCCTGGAACCAGGAAATGGAGTCCGTGTCAGCCATGTCTGACTCCTCACCTCCTCATAGGGGCAATCAGCCGGGAGCGGGAGACTGATGTTGCCAAAAAGCAATTAACCTTCGTAATCTGGATGAATCGAAGCTCTGTGGTTTTATACTCAATTGTCAATAAAGCCGGAGCTTCTTCTTTAAAACCGGGGGTCTGCAGGATTGAATCCCCACACACACCGACTGAAGAAGTCTCTGATTTCTGTTTTCAGTGGATTGAGCTCCGTTAGAGGCAGCTATGATATTACTGTAAATTGTCAGCGCTTCGGCCCTGGAGTGTTAGCTCTGCCACAGGCTGATATTACAGTAAACACTACAGCCCCCCTGGTGACCACAGAAACTGGAGCAGACCCACTGATTCCCACAAAGTACAGCACAGTCATTGCATAAAAATTACATAACTGGTACATTTTAGTAGCTCTCTGATGAAATGTAAAGATTAAATATTCTGTATGTGTTTTAGGTTGCCAAGAAAGTATACTGCTTACAATTTCATTGTAACTCAATGCACTGCATATTTATGAATTTCCAAACAATTTACAAAGAAATCACAAAGAAATTATATGTAATAATAATAATGTTTTCTTAAATTAAATGTAAGTGATGAAATGTATTCTTAGACAAATTTAAACTGATTTCTGCCTGGTGTATTTGTTTGTCCTCGTCCCGTCTTTTTATACTTCGACGTTATTAAATGTTTTGAACATTTTCTGCTCTTCGTCAACATACTGTAGCACTCCTATCTTCTTTCCCACCAAAGCTCCACTTTAAAGTTGATTGTGATCAGATCTAAGCTCGCTGGCTGCTTCACTGGCCGAGGAGACGGAAATCCAATCTGGCCACAGAGATTTGTTTCAACAAATCTTGGTGATTGTTAATGCGACGGCACTGCTGGGGATGACAGAAAATGTGGTCCGGGAAATTGGATTCTGACCACTGCCTACTGCACCCGTTCAGTAGTGGCGAGTTAACACAGTGATCTCTGGCCTGAAAATAGAAATGTTAACTCCATTTAAGCCAAGCTTCCCTTCGGGGTGCATCTCATGCTACAGCTGATTGATATTGGCCCTTAATTGATGTCAGACCACCCTTGGACAACTGTCGCTTGATCCCAGCCAACGGCATCACGTCGCATTATACTCTAAAGGGGACAAGACATTTTCCCAGTTGAAGACTATGCATGTTTTTATGCACTTCTCCAGTTGTCCTTTTTTCTTGCCACCTTTGTCCTCACTTCTTTGCTACCAGGTACTATCTGATTAAATTTGAACTTTTACCAATTAGCCCATTTCAATAAACCCCCAATGTCTGCATGGTGATCTACAAACTTTCCATTTCAATTGGCAAATTAGTTTAGTCTCATTTGACCCAATACAATTTCCTAGCCTAAAGCATTGAGGCCCTTAAATGTGTTTGAGTGACCCCTGTCTGACTGTGTGTGTGGGTGTGTGTGTAAATGTGTGTATGTCCGTGCTTCCCTGTGTACCCTGACTCTGGTTTCAATCAGCAGGAGTTCTTACTAATTATAAAATGCTTATAAAAACAATAGTACACAACTGACATACAAATAAAACAGATCAGAAGGCTAAAGCGTTGTGCTATGTCTGACATTTCAACAACACTGGAAGCCACCCAAAGTAATCAGGGTTGCCATGCTGTGTCAGTATTAAACCAATTGAGTGGTATAGGGCAATGGTTTTAACCAGGTACAGCATTTGGTCTGCCAATAATTATTAGCATACATTTTCATCCTAAAATAATAGCAGTTGGGAGGGTTTTGGTGTTATTATGTGCCTGTAGGAGCCATTCATGTATTAAATTGCATAGGGTATTTGGGAATGCTTGTTTGAAAAATCCCCCTAAATCCCCCTAAACTGTCCATGGGATATTTAAGCGAAAACCAGAAACAGGCTTTTGTTCATGTCTTCTTCTTGGAAAAGTCTTGTAGCAAAAAGGAATGTAGGTACAAATAGTTGGAAATACAAACCAGAAAAGCCACTCAAGTCTCAAGAGCAAGCAAGCGTTCCTGAGTCAACACACTGTAAATCACACATGTGCTTCAGAATCCATCCAATTAAGCGATGTCGCAAAGAAACCTCTGTCACGTCCTGGCAGCCATGCCAGTGAGATACAACACCCTCTCTCGCTTGTTTGGATCACAGACACTTGTTTTGTTGTTTACCACCCTTACCAATTTCCCCAATCACTGTTCCTATTCAAGTTCCTCCTTTCCCAGTGTATCATGTCTTTGTTTGGCGCACGGCCTTTTGTTGTGTTTGCTCTGTGCTGTCTAGTTTTTCTAGTTCTCTTTTGTCTAGTTGTGTAGTGTTTCTTTGGTTATAATTAAATTTGTGTTATTAAATATCCATGCCGTTTCAACCGTGACAACACCTGAATAACCTATGATGCAACCCATTGTCTTTAGAATTAACATAATATAAGTTCAGTGTAGCTGTGAGAAGTTAAGGTTATTCACAGGATTGCATGTTAAATACACTTGTTGCTCCAAGGTCAAACAGTTAGCTAATTTAATTACTAACAAAAACTACAAGAAGTTTAAGGAAAATTCAAAGCAATCCAGAAAATAAAGTTCTTCAAAGGCACCGTTCAGGTGTTGTATATAAGAACAAGGCTCTGAATATCACTCAGAGCACACTAAAGTCCACTAACAGTAAATGGAGAGAATATGACACAACTGTGAAGCGGAACAGGCCGTCCTCCAAAGTGGAATATCCAGGTCAAGGGCACTAGTCAGTGAGGCCACCAGGACGCCTGTGGCAACTCTTCTGGAGTTACGTTTTTTTTTACACAGCAAAAATACACTGGGGGCTTCAAAAAATTTCCCTTTATGGAAGGGGGAAAGAAAGCATTTTTAAAAACAACTCACATCAAATCTTGGCTAAAGTGTCTCTGAAGGCATGTAAGAGACTCTGAGAGATGGAAGAAGATGCAATGGTCTGATGAGGCCAACGTAGAGATGTATGGTCTCAATGTGAAGTGCTACAATGCCTATAAAAAGTATTCACCCCCCTTTTCTTGTCTTTTTTTTTTTTTAAATGCAAAAAAAAGCTTCTTTTATGTCAAAGTGAAAACAGATTTTTACGAACTAATGTCAATTAAAACTATATAGTGTAAAATAAGTGTTTGGATAAATATTCACCCCCTTGAAAGTGACTGACCTAATTCAACAGAGGTCCAGCTAGTTGATGCCAGCAGTGTCACAATTAGTGAAATGGAGATCGCCTGAGTGCAGTTGATGTGTGTCAAGTGATTTCAGAATAGAAAAACCTGTGTCTGGGAGGTCCAGTCTCTGGTTTATCAGTATTCCTACCACAATTGCAAGATGAAGACAAAAGAACACTCTAAGCAACTCAGAGAAAAGATCATTGAAAAGTATAAGTCAGGAGATGGCTACAAAAAGATTTCCAATTCACTGTACATCCCACAGAGTTCAGTTAAATCCATCATTAGAAATGGAAGGAGTATGGCACTTCTTCAAATCTGCCTAGAGCTGGCCGTCCTCACAAACTGAGTGAACGGGCAAGAAGAAGACTGGTGAGGGAGGCCACTAAGACACCTACGACCACTCTGAAGGAGTTAAAAGCTTCTGTGGCTCAGATGGGAGAGACTGTACATACAACAACTGTTGCCTGGGTTCTTCACCAGTCAAAGCTGTATGGGAGAGTGGCATCGGGTGTTTCTATAATGAAATCACGTGACACACATCAACTGCACTCGGGTGATCTTGGTTCTTTGGTCTGATGAGACAAAAATTGGCCATCAGACTAGACGCTATGTTTGGCGAATACCAAGCACTGCATATTACCACAAACACACCATCTCCACCGTGAAGCAGCATCATGATCTGGGGATGCTTCTCAGCAGCAGGCCCTGGAAGGTGTGTAAAGGTAGAGGGGAACATGAATCAATAAAAATATCCTGGAGGATAATCTGACTCTGGAAAAGATTAAAGAATATCTATTTTCCAGCAAGACAACGAACCCAAGCATACAGCAAAAGCTACACAGAAATGGTTCAAAGACAACAAGGTGAATGTTCTGGAGTGGCCAAGTCAAAGCCCAGACCTAAATCGAATTGAGAATTTGTGGCTGGACTTGAAAAGAGCTGTTCACAGCCGATCCCTGAGCAACCTGACAGAGCTTGAGCTGTTTTGCAAGGAAGAATGGAGCAAAATTGCAGTGTCCAGATGTGCCAGCCTGATTGAGACATATCCACACAGACTCAGTGCTGTGATTGCAGCCAAAGGAGCATCTACTAAATACTAACCTGAAGGGGGTGAATATTTATGCAATCATCTACTTTACCATATATATTTTTAATTAATTGATATTATTTAGTAAAAATCTGTTTTCACTTTGATATTAAAGACATTGTTTTGGCAAATTCATGTCAAAAAAGACAAATTATGTTGACCATGATTTCATGTATAAAAGCAACAAAAGGGTGAAACATCCAAGGGGGGTGAATACTTTCTATAAGCATTGTATATGTGCACTCATCTTGAAGAACAGTACTCCAAGGTGTCTGCCAAGGGCACAAACAGTGTTTGTGTGAATGTCTATGTTGTCAAGAGGGGATGGAAGGAGCGAATGGAAAATCAAATCCATTCTTGCATTTCATCCATCTTTAAGCTCCTGTGTGATTTTATAATACATTGCCCCCCTCTCCTCTAGGTCATATATGACCACCCTGTGCAGCTGCTGAAACAAAATTGTGTCTTTGAGGGCATTGTAGTTAGAGAAAATAGAAACTGTAATTGTCAGGATATGACTGTGACAACTGGAGCTTTTCCTTCTGTGAGGAAAAATATATTCTAAAATAATCTTTTTAACTGAATCTCTAAGATAAAACACTTATCTACAATCACTTACTTAGTAAGATTGTATTTTAACATTCATTCCAAAATGCTGCTCAACACAGTAACCTTTCAGATCAGATAAGATCTTGAAGGCCTAGCCATAGCCAATTCTAGATGGCTAAGATACCTCGAGAACACACTAGAGACCAAAAACAAATTCTTTAATATTATTTTCTCTTTGGTATGAACCCCTCTTCTTCTAACCCAAACTGAACAATTTCAGAAGTCAATTAAAATAATTAGAAATATTCAATCAATGAAAAGTACTAGATAATACAAAATGGATTATCATTTTGCATCATGCCTTCTCTGTGATGTAGAAAGCGGTCCCGGATCCCCACTTGGTTGGAAACGTTGATAGTTTGAATATGGACATTCATACATTATCCACTCGTTTCCTTTACTCTTCATTCTGTTTTTTTGCATTTGTCTATATTTCTGGTATCAAGGGGCCATGAGACCAAGCAAACTAACAAGGAGCCATGAGAACAAGCAAACTAACTTTGTTTTGATCAATTGTCAGCTACTGACTGTATAATCCAGCCAATTAATACACTTTTTACGGTTGGGGAAGCTTCTTTGTCCACTCTGTACTCTAACCTTCAACACTTTCTTCACCACTTTTATTTACTCTTGATCTACCTACAAAGTTTAAGTCAAAGCTAAAAATACATTATTATCTATGAAAGTGTCAACCGTGAATCAATATTCCTGTCATACTGCCATTCAGCCCGGCAGAATGTTTCAATGTTTTTTGGGAGGGTGTTTTTTCCCATCATAGATAAGAAAAGATGAACTCTTGTGCTCAGTTTGGGCAGAGGAGGATTCATTTACAGGCAGCGCCGTCCAACTGTGACAGATCATTGACTAACAAAACGGAATGGGACAGGGTGTGAATGCACAATTATAGCCAAATGCTTTATACTTGTGTTACCTCAGAAGAATCTAAGCATGGCGTTCTGACAGCTTCATGGATTTTTAAAACCAACAGCAATGGCTGTTCTGATGAATGTAATTATGAATCTGTCTTCAAATCTTTTTTATCCCCTAATACTATCAATAACAAGAATACTAATATTAACTACTACAATAAAATTAACAGAACAAATTATTCATGAATGTGTATTAATGGTATCAGAAGTAGTAACAGCAGTAATAACGGTAGTAATGGTAGTAACAGTAATAATGGAAGTAGTACTAATGGTAGAAATAGTGATGGTAGTAATTGGGTTTCCCTACGCGTTAGTGACCTGTACTATTTATAGTGGGTTATATTGGGTTATTATGGTATATTTGGTTATAGTAGGCTATTTGAGTAGACTAGAGTCCGCACAATATTGCGCTAAGCTCCAACTGTCAGGGTTCCACCCTACCTGACTGTTGCTGGCCCGTTGGCTACCTCTGGTGGCCTGTGAGCGATGTGCGATGGCCCTGTCACAAATCACACCGTCACCAAGCACCTGGCCACCTGCGCACACCTGTCCCTCATCACACTGATCACTGGCCTTACTTAGTTCCCCGTTTCCCTTGGCTCAGTGTCAGTTCAAACGAAGTACCACGCTAGTCCTTCACTGCTAGGTATTTAGTTCTTTTTGACTCCTGCGTTTCCACGCAGCACTCGGCTTTCAAGCCTTCGCCTACTATACCGACGTAACTAGTCCCAGCACTGTACCGCTCCGGTATTGTGCACATTTCACTCCTTCAACCAAACAAACATTCGTTGGAGCTTGTGCCCTACGAGCTGCTCTACACGGACACTCATCATCGTTTTTTGCCACAGTCGTGCAATTGGATCCAACCATCGTTCTCAAGCGCAATCCTTACACCAACCCAGATTTCAATAAAGTTGGATAAGATGCAAATGTTTAGCACTACACAACTTTTACAGTTTTTGATTTCCTTTGTCTCAATTTTTTTTACGTGTTGCTGGCATCATTTTCAAAGTGGGAAAATACTTTTCAAGAAACTTGTCTTAGTTTAAACATATGCTGTCTTTGTACTATTTTCTATGGGGTATAGGGTTTAAATGAAATTATGTTCCAAATTAAAATGTTTCTATTCTTAGTGTTAATTATATAACATTTCATTTTAGCATAGATTTTTGTGAGCTCGACACTAGAAATAAATCTCTAGAAGAAAAAAGTGTTAAGAAACTGTGGAAGGAACTTGGGAGCTGGGCTTAAGGAAACAGCAGTTTCAGCGTTATTCAGAGTAGAAAGACTTGGTAATGAACCATAACCCAAGGTTCCATATTTGAAGACTGTGCCCCCTTAATGGTGAACCAATGCTAACAAAAAACATCAGCACCCCTTAAGGTTAGAGTTTTGGAAATGATGACCATACCAGTCCTACCCGGGAGATATTGCCCATACTTTAAACTTGGGAAAAGAGCAGGAGAAATCAGCATCACATTGAGAGGCAAGGTGAAGAAAGCCAGACAGCTATAAAATTCAGATACCAAAAACCATCCAGAGTTTTTTTACCAATAATAATTGTTCTAAACAGGTCTGTCAAAGTTAATGCCGTGATGTATGCCAGTAATTTAAAATGCTTAACGCCATAAAATGAATTACTACTGTAAACCCAAATTTCTGTTTTAACCTCATAACTACACAGAGTGCAAATACAATTCCACATTATTTCACTTGTTTTTCAACCTTTACCTGCCACCTTGCCACAGCTAGCACTGCAGTACTGCACTGCGTCATCTAGCCACTAAATAGAAATCGATAAATAAATTAGCCTGCCAAAAAGCCCTGTTGATATATTGCAAAATATCTAACGACATTATAGAAGCTTAATACAGTAGCCTTTCTACTCTAGCCATAAAGTGTGCCATCTTCTACCACTTGTATTTTCTGCTAGGGTAAGGACTTGCCCTGGTAATCGAATATGCCCCCGGAAGTGGGTGACACAGACAAGACACTCCAGAATAACTAGTACAATTCTAATAGAGGTTGTGCGTCACGCTGAGGCCAGAAGTTAGGACACAGATGCAGAGGTGCAGCATAGAACATTCTTTTATTTAACTAGCAGGGAAAACAACAAAAGAAAGGCTGGCCACAACAGAGGCTACAAACTGAAACAAGCTTAACTAAACTCCAACAAGCTCCAACAAACTCAAACAAGTTCAAACAAACTCCAACAAGCTTAAAGTAACTTAAACACATGTTCCTACAAAGGCTAAACAAAACAAGGCAACTCAAATAATCTCCCCAATTAGGGACAACTGGGTAGAGCTTCCCCCAATTGGGGAAAACAAATGGGTCAAGTCAGAGTCAGGACCTGGCTGTGAGCCCTGGGCACATAGAGAAGTCTAGAGGCCCCCAGCCAGGACCTGACATGGTGTTAAATGCAGGATATGAAATGTACCTTTTGAAGAGAAAAAACAACATTTGATCTACATAATGTCTTGAAGCTGTTTTCAAAATCAAATATGTTCATAGTATGATCAGGACAATAATGTAATGTCAGAAAGGCAAAGAAACGTCCCTTCTTGTGTTACATAATAATATATTTCATATGATATTTGATAATACTTGTTATTCTTAAGGATTATGAATTACAGAGGCCATTTGGGTCATTCATTACATTTTCTCCAAATAGAAAATTTGCAGGAAACAAAGAAATGTTTTGACATGGGAACTACGCTCAATACACTGCACCAGTTCGTTCTTTGGTTTGGAAAATCTATACTAATTTGCTGCCATTCAATACCTCTCATGAATATTTTATGGTTCTGTATTCTACTGTTCTACTTAATAGAATGCGTTAGTTCGTTGCTATATGAATCTGAATCAGAAGCATTAGTCACAAACAGTGTTATTATTTCTGTGTTAAATATGATGACATACAACATGACAAATCAAGGGGTGGATTTCAGTAGTTTACACATGAGTTTCACAAACAGCAAAACAGTAGAACGAAAACAGCAAAGAGAAACATAGTTAAAGATTTTCATGTTTTTGTATTCTTCCCTGAAAGCAGCAGTCTGATAAGAGCACCCTTTAATGTGATAAAATGTGAGAGTACAAAATGTTTTTATGTGGCAGAAGAACAGGAGACAATCTGAATTGCTGCCATTATAACAAATCCTTTATATGTACATGCTGGTTCTATGAACAAATGGAGGTGTGCAGGGTTTTTTCTTGAAATTTGCTAACATTATATGAACTTTTATTGCAGACAGTTAACTCATTGGTTTATATTTTATTATAGTTACAGTTAACAGTTTAACTGATTTTGCATTATATAGTGTCTCTTTGAGGTGTAAATATGTCATATGTTGATACAGTATTGCAGATCATGACAGTAGATGATAATCTTGTTTTTCTTCCTGTTACAGTGTAGTCCATAAGTGTTTGAACAGTTTTGTTGTTATGGCTTTGTAGTCCAGTTAAATGATGAGAAAACAAATTGCTGACTGGCAGCTGTAAATTGAGGGAACATTTTGGAGATCCTTGATCATTTTGTGGGACTAAAAGTAATTACCAAATTAGCATAATCATAAATAAAGTCAATATATTCACAACTTTGCTTCAAATGCTTTGCGTTCAATGACCGCCTGAAGTGTGTAACCCATAGACATTCCCTGACATAGGTAATCTTCTTTGGTGATACTCTGCCAGGCCAGTACTGCAGCCATCATCACCTGCAGCCATCATCAATTTTTGGTTTTAGGAAATGTCTGGCCTTCAGTCATGTCTTCAGCAAGTGAAATGCATGTCGGGTGAATGACTTTGCCATTCAAGAACATTTCACTTTTTTGCCCTGAAAAACACTTTTGTTGCTTTAGCAGTATGCCATGTGTCATTGCCTAGATGCAAGATAAATACAGATGGTGTATACCTAATTTTTTTGGGCTATGTCCCGAGTTTTTCAGATTCATCTTAATCATTATGGCCTTCATGACTTGCTTTGACAATACCGTTGTATGACACCAGCAACCAAACACAGATGCAAATGCACACATGCCAAAAATATGTACTTAATCAGGGGACAATGTACAAACCTGCTGTTGCATTAGTACCTCTCCACCAGTAGGAATGTGTTGTCCTTTGACTTTTGACCATTTGACCACTCCTCAGCTATTTCAGGCCTCTCTATGAACTGCTCATTAATTCATATCTAGATCTAGAATAGCAAATAGCCCTCGTTGTTTCATCCATTCATTTTTCTTACTTTGAAGTGATGTTTATGAGTTTTAAAAATTTATTTATTTATTGAATCAGATGAAAAATGCATCCATCTTTCCATGAAAGCAGACAAAAGAACAAAGGGAAATAACCCATATAGAACAAAAGGTTGTCTGGCCCACTTTATCGGAGGTTACACAATCAAGCAGAATGTTCGAAACCATACAATAATCCTGTGTCCCAAATGTCATTCTAGTACCTACATAGAGAAATACTTTTGAACAGAACCCTATGGAGAGCCGTTTCAGATGCAAACTAGAAGTCTTCTGTGGATCAATGGGCTTTAAGATGAATTGCCATGACAAAACAATCTCTCCTCATAAGGGAACAGATAGATAAGATTGTGGCAATTATAAAGGCTATCTGTACACATTGCTTTGCAAAACAAAGACCAGAATAGACAGGCCTGAAAACAAAACTACAGAGGCCGAAAGAGATACCAACAGTATGAGAATTAATTAGAGTTTAGCATCCGATATAGATGCTAAACATATTTATCATAATAGAGTAGTTTACTATGAAACTGTTTTTCATTTTACAATAATATGCCAAAGATTATCATATATCTGTCTATCTAATATATAGATATTATATATACAGTAGGGAGAACAAGGGAGAATAAAATGCAAATTAATTACTCAGAAATCATACAATGTGATTTTCTAGATTTTTGTTTTAGATTCCTTCCCTCACAGTTGAAGTGTAGCTATGATACAAAATTACCGACCTCTACATGCTTTTGTAAGTAGGAAAACCTGCAAAATCGTCAGTGTATAAAATACTTGTTCTCCCCACTGTATGTATATATATATATATATATATATATATATTAGGGCTGGGAATCTATAAAATAAAAAAACTAATGAATTGCACAATTTGCTGTGGTTAATCACGAACAATCACATTTTTGATGTGTGGTAGAATCACTAAAATAAAGCCATCAACACAAGTATATTTTAAATAGAACATATTATGACATCTTGTGAACAAAACTAGAGTACTCATTCCTATCAATTGTATGCATCAACATGGTAAACAACAAAGCTTCAAGGGCCCAATTCCAATGTCCCCCCTGAGCCCTAAACCGTGAAACCTCACAGACTTAATTGAAGTCTGTGAGGTATGTGATTGCAAAAGACTGCAAGGGCTCAAAATAGGAATGGAACCACACTATAGTAATGTTCTTGGATCAAATCTGATTAAAGCATAATTGAAATGTACAAATTACACACAGTTCTTGCTATATGAACCATCAGTAAACTTTGTGTTTATACTTACATGTAAAAATAAATCTAAACATGCTGACGTCAGACATTTTAAGATTGAACGTGAAAATCCTTTTATTGAGTTAAGCATACACTTTTACCACATTTGAATACATTTTAATATGATAAAAGTTTGTATTTTGGTTCCAAAAATATTTCAGTTACGTTTTTATTTTCATAAGATACAGTATGCAACTAAATATTATTTCATTTTGCTGAACGAGATTCAAAGATCCTAGTCAGTAGATCCGAACTACCCATCACTAACTCTAACTTGTTTAAAACCAAAGTGTTTGTGAATCACTCAAAAAAGGTGCTAGGTTAATTTCGTGAAATAATTTTAGTGCTTAAATGTTTCAAATGAATCGCAAAGATTAACGCGTTAACTCCCCCGGCTCTAATATATATACATACACGCAAAAATACATATTAATATATAGAAAGCCAGCAGTGCCTCCACTAAATCTGACCCTTGCTGTGTGTGCAGCAATCCACCAGCTTTTGTTTAACAGTCCCACAACTGAATCGCATTCCAAATACATTAAAGGAAAATACCATGAAAATGATTGCTGTTATTCAGTGTTGAATCAAATGTTTGCGCACCTAGCATCTCTCTAGGTAAGAGAAGTTGATCTGTGTTTTATATAGCAGCCTAATGTAGTAATTATATACTTCGTGCCTTGATCAAGAGCACAATCGAAGGAGATATGATCAGAGACCAGAAACCTTCTATTTAGATGTAATTGGGCTCCAAATAGACTGTGTCAGTAATTGTATAATTTGACGGCAGATATTTACGGGCCGTGACACCCAGGTCTAATATAGCATTCCTTTAGCATAATGCACAGCTTTTCAAATGCAAAAAGTGTATGTTATGCTAATTCTAAAATTGTGATTAATTGCAAAGAACTAGAGAAAAAGATAAATCAAGATGAATTATTAACATTTTTCACAAAAATATGTATATTTATATATTCAAACACACTCTGCCTTGTAAAATTATTCAGACCCCAAAGATAAAACATAAGATTATGGTTCTCACTGTGCCTTAGAATAAAATATATATAACAAACAGAACGTCAAATGAGAGAATACATTAACAGGTAGCGTATCCACAGAACAATAAACCAAACAAGACAGGACCGTGACCGTTGTATGAATACAAACAATAGACATCCCCTGTCTTAAACCACACCGGGTGTGGCTCAAAACCTAACTTAAGTAGGCTCCCCAATCAGAGGCAACTGGCAACAGGTGTCTCTGACTGAGGAGCCCACAACAGTGGCATAGAGGTTCCTAGAGGCACCTCTATGTGTCATACCCTGACTGTGAGCCCCGAGGCACAGATATGGCAAGGGGCCCCCAGCCAGGACATGACACACAATGAACATGAACCAGCAAATCTCCTCTTTCTCTGTATTTCACTTCATGTATTTACACTACATGATCAGAACACTGTCTTACCAGTAAGGTATTAAATAATTGTGAATATTACTCAAATGATCAATTGCTCTTTTATATGCTCAATGACATAAATGGTTTTTTTATGTGGCCCAATCTCAAAACATACGCCGTTGGAAATGCACAGCAAATCTGCTTTAAGATTCCTACTCTAATGTTAAATGTCACCATAAAATACCCCAACAACATGTTAGCATGCAATTCATACAATATAAGTAGAAACAAGGTCCTTAAATAAATGAAATATGCTTCAAAGAAATATGTTTAATATCTCAGATTCATGATGTACATGGCAAGCCATCACAGAGCCAAATTAAAAAGATCCCTGGACTTAAACCTACCACCACAAAGCTATTCACAAGGTTCCAACACACCCAGATAACACCTATGTGAGAATCATGGTCACTAAATATATATTCCTCCAAACTCATCAGGAAGCTCAGAGCGCTTGGTCTAGACACCATCCTGGGCAGATGGATACTATACTTAGATGAGCAGACCTCAGACTGGGTAGGCTGGCAACCGCACATCTCCATACCGGCTCTGTATTAAGGCCTAGGTTAATATATTAAGATGAGTTTACAAAACTGACATTTTAATGCATCTGTTTTTTTACTTTAGTTTCAAGTTTTTATATGTATATTTTTGCATGCAGTTAATGAGCTTCTATAGATTCTGTGCACCTATGGTCTGAGGTTTACGTGGATATACGTGAAGATGTTTTGAATTGATAAGTACCACAAGTTGCGTGAAAAGTGGCGTATGCAATGTTTAGAGTCTTTTTATGTCCTCAGACATCTTTGATAAATGAGTCCCAAGGTCTGGTCTGGGGTGGCTGGCTGCATTGATTTGTCTTGCTTCTCCACACAATGCTAGTCTATTGATCCAGACCACAGAGTGTTTGATATAAGATCAGTGTGTTCCTTTTTGTAGGTGGACAAATAAAAGCTGCAGCAGTGCAGGAGGACTAAATGCTTTGTGTTGAGAGGAGCCTGTTCCTTTAAACAGTGGGAGAGAAAAAGGATGGAAGGAAAAGAAATAGAAATACACTTGGAACAAGGAGAGTGAGAAATATTGAATCCTAAAACTGTATATTCTGAAAGAAAAGGTAAAATGTGATTGAGTTGAGTTTGTTTTTGTGGTAAATCTCCAAGGTGGCCTCAGGCCCATCGGCAAGACACTGATCTGCAGCAAGATAATGTTGTAGTGGTGGGGAATAGCCTGTAAACATATAGTTAGAAGATAATGTTGTAGTGGTGGGGGAATAGCCTGTAAACATATAGTTAGAAGATAATGTTGTAGTGGTGGGGGAATAGCCTGTAAACATATAGTTAGAAGATAATGTTGTAGTGGGGAATAGCCTGTAAACATATAGTTAGAAGATAATGTTGTAGTGGTGGGGAATAGCCTGTAAACATATAGTTAGAAGATAATGTTGTAGTGGTGGGGGATAGCCTGTAAACATATAGTTAGAAGATAATGTTGTAGTGGTGGGGGATAGCCTGTAAACATATAGTTAGAAGATAATGTTGTAGTGGTGGGGGATAGCCTGTAAACATATAGTTAGAAGGCGCCAGTACAGTATGATAACAGGGCATTTTTATTGGGTCTTTCAAACTACTGATATATTTAGTTTAATGTATGTTAAGGTATAATCTATTAGGGTAAATTAAAAGTAGTGCAGTTCATGTAAGATAGTCAACATTAACAGCATTTAAATAAAGGGATTGGATCAGGTTAGGCTGCAGCATGACTGAATGGAGTACTAAATATTTTCACAGCAGCTTTAAACTAGTTTCCTAAGACATGCATTTTTCATGTCAATGCAAAAGCAATGCAACATTGATTCAACATGAAAATGCCGAAAGCAAAAAAATTAAAGGCAGTGTGTTTGTGGGAGATAGTGAGGGGGGGGGTCATCTGATGCAGCACCATCACTCTCCTTCTTGGTCAAATAGCCCGGCACGGATGGTGTCTTTAAGGTTATTGTCCTTTTGAATAACACATGACAGTCAAAGCAAAGGACCATCACAATATCAGCCCTCCTCCACAATGCTTTTCAATGGGAGATCACAATTTGGACTCAGAATAAAGGACAGATTTCCACCTGTCTAATGTCCATTTCTTAAATGTCTTGGGCCAAGAAAGTATTTTCCATTTTTGTGTTCTTCAGTAAGAGTTTTCTTTGCATCAATAAAACCATGAAGGTTTGTTTCACGCAGTCTCCTCTGAAAAGTTAATGTTGTGATGTGTCTGATACTTGAATTCTGTGATGCATTTATTTGGGCTGCAATCTGAGGGACACTTAATTGCTGAATTCTGAGGATGGTAATTCAAATGAACCTATTCTCTGCAGCAGAAGTACATCTGGGTCTTCCGTTCCTAGGGCGGTCCTAATCAGAGCCAGTTTCATCATACTGCTCGGAGGTTTTTATGACTGAACTTGAAGAAACTTGACATTTTCTATATTGACTTCATGTTTTAAAGTAATGATAAACTGTCATTTATCTTTGCTTATTTGAGCTGTTCTTTCCATTATATGGACTACTTGTACAGACAATGATGATGTTATATACCAACAGGGATGAGCAAAGATACATCAAAATGTATTTTAAAATAAAACACCAAATACCATTATTTTAAGATTATCAAAAGAACACTAAATACAACTGCCACACTATGTATCAAAATGAGCATGAAATTCACAGTACTATCTATCGGACTATTTGATCTATCTATCACGGTCTCGGGTGTGAGTGGAACCAAACACAGACAAAGAAAACGTGAATTTATTCTACACAAGACAAAACAACACGAACTGTAAACGCGAAAATAAAGGTGCTGAAACGAGCAGAAAAACGACTAACTAACAAAACCTAAAACACACTGTGAAAACTTACTGAACAAACTTGTTGCGTGTCCACAGGACAATGAACAGACCAAGACCAAGACCAAGACCAAGACCAAGACCAAGACCAAGACCAAAGACCAAGACCAAGACCAAGACCAAGACCAAAGACCAAAGACCAAGACCAAGACCAAGACCAAGACCAAAGATCAAGACCAAGACCAAAGACCAAAGACCAAGACCAAGACCAAGACCAAGACCATTGAAAGAATACAAACAATAAACCACACCGGGTGTGGCTAAAACCCTAACTTAAGTAGACTCCCCAATCAGAGGCAACTGGCAACAGCTGTCTCTGACTGAGGGGCCCCCAACAGTGGCATAGAGGTTCCTAGAGGCACCTCTATGTGTCATGCCCTGACTGTGAGCCCCGAGGCACAGATATGGCCAGTGGCCCCCAGCCAGGACATGACACTATCCCTTCATCTGTATACTTACTCAGTTGCTTAAGTATACAGTGTTTGATAGCCACAGCTTTTCTCTGCCTAACGAGTCATGCAATAAATCTGACATATGCAACCAGTTAACAGATCAAATATACACGTATCCCTGTGATCACCCAGATGAAGAATAGTTTTAAAACAACCAACAGTTTAATATTTAACCAACAGTTTGCTAATGATTCATAATTTTATCCTAATTTAGTTACTTTGTATTTGGAAATTAAGGGCCTCCTTTGCATCAGCTATACTGACTGGATAACAAGTCATTCATAAGAAGACAACTGATGGCACCAATATGTATAGCAACTAGTTACGTAGTTAGTAATTTGATTGTCTTCTAAAATATATGAATACATTTAAGTCACACCATATTGTGGCATTATAATGTAATGCTTTTTTATTCTTAATTTCATGCAAAACCGATGAAAACTTAACATAGGCAGAAAGTAGCACGGCAACGTTAGTTGTGGGGCTGCTACTCTGGTCAAATATGTAATGTCTCTGTTTAGACTGCCTGTTATGGGTTTTTTTTCTCGCTACCCTTTCAGTGTTATCGTACATCCCAATAGTTTTGGGGTTTTATTCTGTTTCTTGTTTTCTATTGAATGTTGATGATTGATGATTGATGCACCTGTTCCTCATTTGCCCATTAGGTTTCCCCACCCTTGTGTATCCAAACCCTGTTAGTCTAGTCAGTCTTTGTAAGGGTATTGTTACATTTTGTTATCGCTTACTGAACAGTGGTTTTCTTTGCTTTATCTAGTATCTAGAGCAGGGGTGGGCAAACTACGGCCCGAGGGACAAATGCGGCCCACGAAAGGTAATAAAATGGTTTTGAGGGGAATTAAAACAACTCACCAGCCCATTCTTATACATCTGAGTCAGAATGTAAACCATTTACACATTAAAAGGGATCACAATGTAAATATGTACTGTATGTTTTAACTTTTGCCATTTTCTTGCCTGCAAATCATTCATGATTAATAAATTACAAAAACAAATGTTTTCTCACTCCATGTAATTTCTAAATCCGGATGTGGCCCCTGAGCAAAAACGTTTGCCCTCCCCTGATCTAGAGAGTTGTACTTGTCTAGCCTACCGTGTACCAGATCTCCAGCTTGTCCCTGACTACGTCTTCAGCCTTGCCCTAGTTTGTATATATATATTCTTGTCTAGCCTTCCGTGTACCAGATCTCCAGCTTGTCCCTGACTACGTCTTCAGCCTTGCCCTAGTTTGTATATATATATTCTTGTCTAGCCTTCCGTGTACCAGATCTCCAGCCTGTCCTTGACCAAG
>JACXGK010002744.1:0-51486 GCA_016801125.1 Novumbra hubbsi
CCCCCCCCCCCCCTCGACTTCAAAAGCATTGCTTTTGGTCCGTATTGTCGCGGTTGTTTGCACTGTGGCGCCGGCCCCGGATGACCGTGATACGCCGTAACGACTTGTCAGGCCCGTACCCCGGCGCACTCAGGGGACGTTACGGGGTATTTTCCTCCCTGACACTTAACTGTGCGTGATGTGTGAGAACGGGGCATTTTGCAGGTTTCAGCCTTTCATCGGGGGAACACTTACATCACTGTGCAGCGTCAAACGAATCAAGACAGGTCGCTTGACAGGAATTACAGCACATCGATAAATTCCGACCCTGCCCGCTGTTGGGCTTGCTATTATGTTATTGATTGCGCATTCTCATCAGGACTCCATATGGTGGGGCCCTTGGAAATCACTGTAAATCCTACCCAAATTGTCCCCTGGGGCAATACGCCATAGGCTGGACGTCACCTCCTCCAGCCAAGCTTCTCCTTGGCCGTTTTTCGTCTATCTAGAAACCAGAGGAACGTGCCTCAGAAAACAAACCTCTACTCCAACTAGACTCTGATCACTAGAATGAATCAAATAAATGAGTAACAAAGTAATTGCCCGGATAAGACGACTGAGGCAGTTGTCCAACGTTCCTCCATTGAAGAAGCCAGTCTTAGAAACTGTTCAAGTGAAACACAATACGGCAGAACTCACTTTGTCCAATGAGAATGCTACATTCATTTTGGAGCTACTCCAAGGTTTTATTGAGGTTACGAGGAAAGCAAAACGGATTACTCCTGGAGCCTCGTCGGCGATCAGACTTAACTTCACACACACACACACACTTGATTTTCACTTACATTACAGAAATGTAATATAAGCATTAAGGTTCAATATCGGGAGACTCAACGTCTCTGTCTGTCAGACCCACATAAGCGCGCGCACACACGTGCACACACACGCACCCACACACACAAGGCTTAGAGAGGTTGCAGGAGCTGCTGAGTGGCTGCCTGCAGACAGCTGAGTGATAGAATGCCCAGTTGACATCCGGAGTGTTCCGCAACCTGCATGTGCTCTTCCATGGTTGGAGGAAATGTCCCTCTTTTCCGTCACGGCCTATAAACATCAGTGTGCTCAGGGCAGTTGTCATGGCCACATATCCTCAGTCCTTCGTGGACAAGACTGACTGGAGCCCAGATTGACACATCCCACACGTGTCTATTGTGCCTGTTTTTTGAGTGTGTGTGAGCGCACAGTACCTGAGAAGTTGACTAGTGGTGATGCAGTGATCATTAATCCACTTAGCCAATAGGGATTTAGGCTATCTGAGTCTCTTCTTGGCTTCAGAGCCTATCACATGGGTCACCTGCTGTTAGGGGCGTAGGGCTTGTAAAAGAGCGTGCTAGAGTCAATAACATGTCCGCATTGTCTGTTTCTATGTGAGAGCCTGTCTGTGTCATCATTTATTGCAAATGTCTGTATGAATGAAATCAGAGTAGATCACGACGCTAAATGGAAAAAGCCATCGGATGCGAAGAGCATCGCTTCTCAAAACGTCTCTCGTGGCCGACGTCTGGATGAGGTTGAGGTGACGTGGCCAGGTCTGAGAGGTGGTGCCCTGTTCGTGGGGCTCAGAGGTCTCAGGAACATGAGGAACCAGACGCCAGCAGGGGTCCTTTGACTGCGGGGACTAGACACCTCTAGAGGGAACTCCATCCATACAGTTTCTCTTTTTTTATCTGGTTAGGTCGCTTGGTGATGACAAACAGCTGGTATTATTAAGTCTGATGTTGAAAGTGAACCCGTACCTCAAGCAAAGATCTAGGCCGGTTCCATCAGATGGATTTCAGTGTCAACTCTCCCTCCATAGAATCACAAAGCAGAATGGAAGGAAGATTTGGGCTCTGATATACCTGCAGGCACAGTGTGTCAGATGACTCGGATTTACTGGTATATCTACTCAGAAGCATCCATTCTGTCTATGTTAGTAATTATTTACTGCTTCAAATGAAATAGATAAAAATTACTCTTGGTACCACCTCCAGAGTTCACAAGAGGGTCCTCTAATCCCAAATCACAGAGGGCACTGTGAAATCACAATGATTAATTCAACCAGACAGCGAAAGCAGGATATTGTTCTGGATCTGGTATTAATCAGCACACAGCAGGGGGGAAGTGGAATGGTAAAGAAATGTTATTCGGTACATTATTCTGGTGCTGGTGTGGGATTATGGGTAGGGAACTAGGGTTAGCTCGGGGACAGATGTGGACAGATGATATGAGAGGGAGGAGGGTACAGGAAAGGGGCATGCAGGCTCACGGTACCCGGTCCGATCTCTATGAAACCAAACCATGGGAGAGATTAAATGGCCCGCGTTTGTTTATCCAGGCTGAGGATGATAACTGTGACATCTTACTGACCAGGTGATAATCTCAACAGTACCATTTCTTTTGAAAAATGTATCCTTGCCGATGCTTGGTGACAACGGTCGGATTCATAGTGTGGAGGCAATCATCCAATGGAACCATTGTTTCGGTGTATGAGTTATAGAGTGTATTAATGTGCCATCGGAGCCAATGAGCTTCGACCTATTGGCTGACAATGTTGCCTATTGGCTGACAATGTTGCCTTCCGGATGTTGAGGCACAGACGCGGGATCACTGTTAAATAAAACCTAACCCTAACTTCGTTAACAACCGTACACCTGCTAAGAACTCAACTGTTTGCTTTCTCACTTGGAGAGGAAATGTTCAGAACCTTCCAAACACCTGCCGTAACAGGTTTACGATGCTGTCATTGGGGTACTGAATTTGTGCGAGATATATTGGTCGGTTCCCGTTGTTTGGTTCTGCATGCGGTCTTTGATGAAGAGCCCCTGATAAAGGCTCCAGAAGGGTCTTTTTAGGGTGCTGAGTACATCCTGTGGAATATCCCGCTGTATATTCCGCGGTATGTCCTGTGATATTTCCTGTGGTATACCCTGTTGTATGTTCTGTGATACTTCCTGTGGTATGTCCTGTGATATTTCCTGTGGTTTATCCTGTGGTATACCCTGTGGTATATCCTGGGGCACTGCTACAATGTTGTATATGTAGATTTGTCATCTGTTTAGGTCTAGGTCCTTTTTACTGATTAGACTCAATGTTCTCCATCTGGAAGGGTCCATGCAAAATCCATACTTTTTTGCCATCTCTATTTCTCTCCCCCATCCTGCCCCCCCCCCCCACCCCTTCCTCTTTCTGTCTTCATATTCCTCTCTTCATCCTTGGGATCTGTTTTTGGTGAGGAGGTATTGAGCTAGGAAGCGTACTGAGGATGCCTCTTAAAAGCTCCTCGCACTTTTGACCTTGGGGCTCTGGACAAGATGAATGTATAATAGAGGGATGAAGGAAGCCATCTGGGTAGTAAAATGGCTTTGTGTTTTTAGAATGTTTAGCAAATCCAAAAAGTCCATAACATACCTCCACTGACCCAGTACAGAACTGGTACACACTCGTTACAGACCCGCCCCAGGGACACAGGTTGCCAAATCAAATGCCCCAATCTGGCAAGGTGAAAATCTGTCACGCAGTCCCATTTGCATCAGTATGTCGTTGACTAAATCACTGCAAATATATATTTGTGTATTTCATCTCCACCACAGAACTCACGCTCTGTGACTATATTTAGAAAGCGTTTAAGAGCCGGAGTACTGATCTAGGATTGGTTTCAGCTCTTAGATCAAAATCAAGATGGGAGTCCGATCCTAGATCAGTACTACCCTGAGACCATTTAGAAATATGGGCCCTGAACACATCTCTCTGATGTGTTGTGTTATAAATAGATGGTCTGATGAAAAATCGGATTTGACAAGTCGGGGACGGGGAAAAAGAAAACGATCACTGAGCAACGACGTCACTGTGTCACGTCATTGCCTTGTCATTGTTACTAGGAGTCCCAACACCCGACAATGACTGGGGCTATGAAAATGGTCTCAACACAGTCCTGGGTGGTGGGGTGTGTCGTCAGACTGATTTTCCTTGTCCCTTCCGAGCCTAGTGACCTTTTGTTGTAGGTCGGAGGTCCTTGAGTGCTCAATCCGGGTGATGGCGAGTACTCTCTGGTTGAGCAGGGAGTGTGTCAAGAATCAGCACGGCCTGGCTAGGTGTGGTCCGGGGGATGCGTCTTTCCCAGTCTGGACGGGGGTTATTGCGACAAGGCAAGGTCATAAGCGCAAATCAGGCTTTACCTAATTGGGACGCGGACAAAAGGTTAATTACAAAAGTAAATTGACAAAAAAGCATTACAAACATTGAACAAGATTACAGAGAAAGAGAGAGGTCCTGTGCTCAGCGGATAGTACTATCAGACCCCTCGTTGGCAACTTCAGGGTGAAGTGAGGAGATAGGAGCTAACCCAGTCCTCTCGGCCCAGCCGGGCAGCAGGTTGGGGCCAAGGGGAACTCAAACTAAGCTCACATGGACTTACTTAAGGGGATTGTATTTCGGTGTTACCAGGCAGATCTGCCTCGCTTTGAAACCTCCCCATAGCTCAAACGAATTTAATCAGATGACATTCATATTTGTTCCACTGATATCCACTCACAGTGATAGCAACGGCAGTAATCCTTTAGGGAAGACTAACATTGATTGGTCTCTTTTTCAGTGTTCGGCATGAATACTTGTAAATAACCTGACAGAAGGAGCTCGGGTAATTCCTTAATGACTTTATTGCCGTTGGAGGGTTTCAGACAAAACTACTGTACTGTTTAAAAGCACAGAGCTGGCCGCCATGTCCTTATGTGATGTCCGCCGTTTGAACGTGTCTTGCTAAAACAAAACTGTCGACACTGAAACAGCCGTCTTTGCTTTGACAGCACATCCTGCGGACACAAAGGAAGTTCATGCCTTGATTCAGATGTGCTGGCTGCTTATTCAAACCACTGAGCCCAGCTGAAAATGCATGTACGCGTACGCCTGCACACACACACACACACACACACACACGCATACGCACATGCACACACATACCTAATGTGTCTTTGAAGTGGTCCCTCTACCTGGCATGCCGAGGGGGTGTGTCGTTTCCACTTACGTCGCATCATCCTTACCGTCTCAGCTGTTCCTACTAGGATGGGATGTAGGGCCGCTAGCACATATGACCCTGAGGCGCCTGGACATTATAGGCACTTGGGTTTTGGGTGTCCCAACTCTTATAATGATGTCCCTCTATTACCATACTCACCATACGCCCTTATAATGATGTCCCTCTATTACCATACTCACCACACACCCTTATAATGATGTCCCTCTATTACCATACTCACCACACACCCTTATAATGATGTCCCTCTATTACCATACTCACCATACACGCTTACAATGATGTCCCTCTATTACCATACTCATCATACATCCTTATAATGATGTCCCTCTATTACCATACTCACCATACACCTTTATAATGATGTCCCTCTATTACCATACTCACCACACACCCTTATAATGATGTCCCTCTATTACCATACTCACCACACACCCTTATAAATGATGTCCCTTTATTACCATACTCACCATACATCTTTATAATGATGTCCCTCTATTACCATACTCACCATACGCCCTTATAATGATGTCCCTCTATTACCATACTCACCACACACCCTTATAATGATGTCCCTCTATTACCATACTCACCACACACCCTTATAAATGATGTCCCTTTATTACCATACTCACCATACATCTTTATAATGATGTCCCTCTATTACCATACTCACCATACACCCTTATAATGAGGTCCCTCTATTACCATACTCACCATACACCCTTATAATGATGTCCCTCTATTACCATACTCACCACACACCCTTCTAATGTTGTCCCTCTATTACCATACTCACCATACACCCTTATAATGATGTCCCTCTATTACCATACTCACCATACACCCTTATAATGATGTCCCTCTATTACCATACTCACCATACACGCTTACAATGATGTCCCTCTATTACCATACTCATCATACATCCTTATAATGATGTCCCTCTATTACCATACTCACCATACACCTTTATAATGATGTCCCTCTATTACCATACTCACCACACACCCTTATAATAATGTCCCTCTATTACCATACTCACCACACACGCTTACAATGATGTCCCTCTAATAAAATACAGAAATGAATATGTTACTCTGTTACTATATTTAAGAATTTAAAGACGGCTGTTCTATTTTAGTGTTCATTATCTATTAGTGCAATAGCCCATAACAGAGTTTTATGGCAGGAGTGAATTGAGCGCACACACAGTATTTATGGTTGAGAACAGGCCTTGTGCACTTCAACATCAGACAACCTGCCTAGTTGCCTGTGTCTGTAATCTCTTCCAATGGCAGCCATCTGTTTGTGTGCTTTGATGTCTTCTTCATCTGCTCCAACCAGAGGAAGACACTCTCAGCATTGGACATGGCAGGTAAATTAAAGACCCGCTGGTCCCTCTTAGAGGCTTTATGAACTATCTTTGATGTTCTTTCATTGGTTTGTCTGAGGAAAAGGCAATTGTATTTGCCGTCTTATCTTAGAAGCTCTCAAGATGAGAGACGATTGTGTAGGATCATAATACGCTTAGAGACATATTACAAACGTATAACGCAAACGACATCACTTAAGATAATCCTGAATTTGTTTCAGATTAAAAAAACGTCATCATGACAAAAACCTTGGATATTTTTAATTGTGCCAGATGAATACATTTAGGAAGAATCTGACTGTGTGCTGTAACCAAGTAAATCTGCAACTGCCAGTATATCTACTGTAACCAAGTTAAGGATTGATGGTGAAAAACGACGTACCTGAAGGAGCTAGTGGGTCCTTCTGGGTTGTCTACTTTGTGAAGGAAACACATAGTGTTCTGTTGAAGTGGTAACAAACAGTGCCTGTTACAATCACAGTAAATCGAAATATTTTATTTTGAAAGCATAGGAAGATGAACCACATACAGATGATGATGACTTCATGAAACATTCATGAGCCTCATCGACATTGACATGAATATTAGCATACTTCATTACAACAGCTGTAGATGAACTGTTCACTGAGGAAATCAGAACACAAAGGTGAAAGAAACCCCTCATTTACAGGAATGTGCTGTACAATCCTTATACGCGGAGTGTCTTTAGTATTTGTCATGCATATCTGAATGAAAAACATAGTACAGTCTTATACAGTCCATGTCTTTGTAGATCTGTGAAGACTAGTACAAAGCACTTTAAAGGCTATGGATTAATGAATCATATTTGCAAGTCTTCAATAGACTAATAAAAAACACACCAGGACAAAATGCAGCCAGGGTGTAATCAGACCATGCTGCTATATTTAGCTGTAGCACTTCCTGTTAACCGTCTGACCCTGTCCCGTGTTATCAGATAGCCTTTCATGAAGGTTACAAAAGGAAATATTAGAAACCGCTAATCCAATCCGCCCGAGGACTAAGCTGTATCTTTTTTTGGTTTAGTGAGAGGCAGTGTGTCTCGATGCTTCCGCTTGTCTGTATTTCATGCCTACCGAAATCTTCCTGAGACCTTATCACAGAGCGGATTGTGGAGTAGAACTGTAACAGACACAATGACACTGACGAGGATGGATGGGAGCAGAGTGGGTCCCTAGTTTAGTGTTCCAGAAGTTTCTGATTGGTCGGTAAGAACGGTGGCTCCTCGATGTCTCTGCCTGAGTCATTTCATTGTTGCAGAGTCACGTTGGCAGGGTTACCTGTCCAGCCGGCCCCGCACCGTCCTCCCAGCACCTCCCCACTCCCGTGTCCTGTCCATTCAGCTGTGCCGAACTCGGACTCTATGGGCCAATGGGTTTTCGCGTTCAGCACTTTTCTCTGTGACCTTGGGGGAGTGCCGGATTTCACCTCTCAGCTTCCGACAGAGCTGATCCATCCACTCTGTGGCCCCAAGCAGCCAGGGTGGAAGAGGTGGATGCAAATGTGTCTGTTGGGGTTGGGAAGGGAGGGCGACTCGGTAAACGGGCGGTGCAGTCAATAATGTGGTGATGGATTGGACACAGAATGACAGGTGTCAGGTGAATGTCTTTGCTGCTAAGTTGGTCGGAAGGTGTGAGTCGACCTACATGGGATCCTGTCCTGAAGGCGTAACACAACCTACATGGGATCCTGTCCTGAAGGCGTAACACAACCTACATGGGATCCTGTCCTGAAGGCGTAACACAACCTACATGGTTTTGTTTCCAGCTTTTGTAAAAATATGATGCTTTCGCCTGGATGATTTGTGCATTATAGGACAATTGCTGTTTCTTGATAAGTCATTGGAACCCAAAGTGCACGATCTTAAGGGCAAAGCAGAAGATACAATATATTGTGCTTTGTAGCGGATCTACTGTACTGTTGGAAAAGCATCACCCATAACACATATTTTGTATACATCATTTCCATTTTTATTTTTGGAAAAATCACCTTTTAGTTTTCCTTAGTTAATGTTTTCAATCATTGTTCTGAAATATGGTAGCACCAGGGGCAATTATGTATTGCCTGTTATCTGACTGATTCCAATTCAGATTTGTGCTCTAGTCAATCTGACTAATTGCTTATAAATATTTTTTGAATGTGCCAAGGTTGTAGGTTTTTATGTTGCAATATGAAAGATGACAGCATTTAAAAGAAATCAGCTTTCATGATGATTGTAATACTTGATAGATATATACTGTTTATATGTATGTACATATATGGCACTTGATTACATTAAATCATGACAATTCGGTTTCCCCACAAATAAATGCGATGGGCGCTTGGGTGTAGATAAAAAAAAGTCACAGAATAAGTCATTTGCAGCACATCTCCCAATGGGCGTGATCACATAGGTTAAGGTCAATGGTGCAAGCTCAGGCAACCAAAACAATAACACAGATGATATTAGTTAATCTATCTGATTAGGTTATAATATGAGATATAAAGCATACAGGAATGAATATGCCTTAAGGTAATTGGAGAAATGTTAACCCTAAAACTGCCAAATAGGGTGCGATTATCGTTGTTTTATGTCCGGGGTGTTGAAAACGTTGGAATGTCTTCAAACACCTTCACAGCCCAACTCCGATATATTTAGGCTCATATGCATATTTAGTGCAAGTATTTACTCCATGTTAAACCACTGGAGTAAACAACAGAGTAAATATGTGAAAACAAATGATGTGCTTTTACGAAGCACTTTACAAAATATATGCTAAACCATATATTAAGAAGTTGCATCAGTGCCTTCTTATAAATCCTACATGACAAACGTTTGGTCCGTTTGCTTTTTTTAAATGTCCATAACAGACACAATCGATCTACCCCACCTAGGCTACTTTGCAAACGTAGTTGGTGAGATAAAATGTCCACTTAAATATATTTGTATTATCTGTACAATTGTTCCATTCGATGGTGCTACTATGGACAGCATCCACACGGCCTTCTCAGGGTGTTAAACATAGGCAGAGTCACTCGACTGAGTGCGGCCGAAATTTGGCATGCTCATTCTAGGCAAGTCTTTGTTCCGGATCTCGTAGATTGACTTCCTCCTCGCTTGCACGCCTTTGACGGCTACTTTGATCTTCTTCCATCCTAGATGGTTGAGTTCAGCCAAGTTCAGCAGTACGCAGACGCCACTGACCGCGAACATGAAGACCAGAAATACTGTCTTCTCAGTGGGCCTCGAAACGTAGCATTCTACATCTTTGATGCAGGGGTATCGATCACATTCATATACCGCTGGGACATTGAATCCGTACAGGAAATATTGACCCACAAGGAACCCTATCTCTAGCGCATTTCGGAAAACCACTTGAATAATGTAAAATCTTGAGATGCCCTCCTGCCTCCTCATTTTAGACTTTCCACTAGTTCTCATGGTCGAGTTTGGGATGTCCTTCACTTCTAAGCAGTCGGGCTCGGCTTCTTTCGTCGAGTTTTCCGTGTTCTGAAGTACTCCGTTTACAATAGTGTTTTTGATCTTTTTACTGTCGTCTCTTTTTATGGAATCTTGGCGTTTGTCCAAGGAGAGAAACACAGTGGAGTACCCCCGCTCCATACGCTCCTTCTGCTTGGCAGACTGGTGCACGGAGTAGGTGATGAAACAAAGGCTAGGAGTGCATACAAGAATGATCTGAAACACCCAATATCTTATGTGGGAAATAGGAAACGCCTTGTCGTAGCAAGCTTGGTTACAGCCGGGCTGCAGGGTGTTGCACACAAACATCGACTGCTCGTCATCATAGACGGTTTCTCCAACTATTGCAACGATTAGAATCCGGAAGATCACCACAACTGTTAGCAGGATCCTACAAGACAAGACAAACAAGCAAAGGGAACAACATTTTCCTGTTTAAATGGGTCCTGTACAGATGAAAAGCTTAAGAGTAAAACAGACAGATAAATACACAAGTATTGCGAAATAAAGCTGGCAGTAGGCTTTCGGCTTCAAAGCGGTCGCATGGGTGCTGTCCAGTGCTGAAAGCCACAAGACAGTTCTGAAAAGAAAGCACCAACAGCCGTGTAGTGTTATCGTAATTGTTATTTGTAAATGGTTTGTTTAGCTTATACAGTGACTACATAATGGTTCATATTTTTTGAATAGCGTCAGCTGTTTTTTGCGATTTTACTACAGTTCTTCATGCCAGGTTAGCGCTTGATCATCAAACACACACTCGTGCAAACACAAACACACTTATCCACACAATTACTCTTACCTTCCGATCATGGTAGAGTGTTGTTGGACAGCCGCCTCCAAGAGACGCTCTAATATTGTCCACTCCCCCATAGTCATTCATTCGGAGACGATAGCACACCGTGCACAGTTCAAAATTCCCATTGAATATATAGCTTTCCGTGTTTTAATCTTCGGCCCATGCACAATCTGGAGAATGCATTGGTAACGCGCCGCTCTTGCGTGCGCTCCTTCCTTCTGCCTTCTGCGCCTCTGCTAAAAGCTCACTCGACAACCCAAGCACTTTTGCTCGTGCGAGTCTGAAGTACTGATTAGTCGAAAGCCCTCCTATTTTCGATCACGCGCCGGGCAGCAGGTCGCGCGGTGCTTGAATGGAGGGCAGTTGAGTATAATAATGTTGGGAGAGCGCTAATCCTGCATTAAGTAGCCTAGGCCTAGACTTTCCCCTTGCGTCACAAGCAGACAGGTTGGCGTAGAGAGGCTAGAGACACCAGTTTTTTTGTTTGATTATTTTCACAGTATTTGGCGGGTTGTACCAAATTAACCTGTAATCGTAATAGTAGTAGCTTAAATCCATGTGAATGTCATTCCACTGTACTCAAAGCACATGACTGCAACACAAAGAATAGTGTCCAGCAATCCAAATGTTGAGTAAATGTCTAGTGTTTTCAGAGTTCTGGGAACTCATACTACCATACATGATTACAATACCAGATTCTTACAACACATGTTTAATAGGCCGAAGTAAGCATTTGTTATAAACGTTTTTGTGCAAACATTGTGTGGGCATACATTTTTCCAACAATTGTGGGGACATTAAGTAATAAAAATCATAAACGGTGTATCGAATTTGGCCAGGAGGAAACAATACGCGTAAACGAGAAAATAGCCTTTATATATTTTTTGAGATACCTCCCGCACTTTGGGAACATCTGACTTAGTCTTGGTCTTATTATTGTTACATCAGCAACCTCTGTAACATTTCAAACGTCCATTTGTCTGAACCTCATTGTTCCTCTACAGAAGCATAACGTGAATAAGTACTATTCCCGTGTGTTGCAATAATGGAACAATTGGTCTTAAAAGATCGTCAAACCTTGACATGGGCACATTAACATATTGATAGACAATTTATAGAAATTGTTTCCTTACGAATTCTGCATATATGGAAAACCAAATAATTAAATAATAACTTTGGCTTACTGGACTGCAACTATTCTATACATAACATGTTTGCGATTAATTAGTGTGCCTGCTTCGTCAAGCCCCACTATAATTATTTCACAAATATATATATATATATATATATATATTTATTTATTTATTATTTTAGTTACCTTAACTCCTCCTACGATTATTGCACTACGGAAACATGACATATATCCAAATGTGCATCTCGTTTCCGATTGCATTGCTATGGTTTTGTGGAAGGTTTCCTTTGTCAGGTTTAGGAAATAGTCACGTTTTTGTGTCAAAAACATAATGAACAATAGCTAGCTAGCCACACTGTACGCCTGTTACCTAGCAACATGTACCCACCATGAGGTCAGCTCTAATTTGGCAGGCAAACCACCGGTGTGACCGCTTTCTCAAACCCTCAGTTCCGAATCACTCCCTGAGTTGCCCTATGATGTGTGTTGGAGCAGGGAAACAATTTGCTATTTTTAACCAGCAGTTCAGAGTTTTGCTGCTTTATCTGCATGTATCTATTAACTTACTGCCAGTGTACAGCTGGACACATTTTACAATTTCTCCATAAATTGTAACAATTTTAGTCTAAATATAATAGCCTACCCCATAATGTCAAAGCAAAAAACATGGTTTAATAAATGTGTCCCAATTTATTAAAAATAAAAATGGAAATATACATGGAAGTACAAAGGTATTCTGACCCTCTGCCATGTCAAAATGGAGCTCAAGGCCGTCATGTGTCATTTGATCCTCTTTTAGATGTCTCTATAACTTGACAAGAGTAGCACATTTCGATGATTTAGGAAGGCACATATTTGCTATTAGGTCACTTCATAGTGAGAGCAAAAACGAATCCAGAAGAAGTTCAAGGAACTCTCTAAAAATTGCAAAAGCATTGAACGTTTCCAGGAGCATAGTGACCTATATCCCCTGTAAAATGTAGAACCTTTGGAACCACAAAGACTCTTTCTAGAACTGGAGAGGACTACAAGAACGTCAATTGTTCTCTGCAGAGATGGGAGAATCTGCCAGAAGGACAATCATCTAAGCAGCACTTAATCAGTCTTTTGCCTAGGGTAGAGAGTCTAGACGGAAACCACTGCTAAGTAAAAGGCCCATGCCATGTCTTCTAAAGAATTAGGCCTGAATACCAAATGTTATGTTTAGCGCAAACAAAACGAATCAGTGTGCATATTATAGATTTGTACCTTCCATAATAATTCCAAACAACACATTCAGGGAATGGAAATAGTCTTTGCATCCGTGGGGGTCTTTCCGAGTGTCGCAAGGGGCACTGTTTTTCAGTGAGGAAAAAACATTTCCTGTTGACGATAGAGGGACCTGCCTCGTCATACTCTTGCTTGCTAATCCACATCTGCTGGAAGGTAGACAGGGACGCCAGGATGGATCCTCCAATCCAGACAGAGTACTTGCGCTCGGTAGGGGCAATAATCTAGAGGAGGGAGAAGATGAAAGCGAACGATACGTCAATATATTGTGCTCTACATTATTCTTGCATTACGGTTATTGGTCATTAGTGAATATTGTGACATCTTGGTTGGTCTTAGACGTCCAGTTCTATTTACCTTGATCTTCATGGTGCTGGGAGCCAGGGCGGTGATCTCCTTCTGCATTCGGTCGGCAGTGCCGGGTTACATGGGTGTGCCGCCGGACAGGACGTTGTTGGCGTAAAGGTCCTTACGGATGTCAGTGTCACATTTCATGATGCTGTTGTAGGTGGTCTTATGGTTACCAGCAGACTCCATGCCTGAAGAGATCGTGAGAAAGCCAATGCATGAGAAGTCACTCATGTTGGCGTGTTCCACAATACACCCGCGATACCTAACAATGAAGGACAGCTGGAGGAGGGTCTCGGGGCAACGCTAATTACCGACGGTGAAGACCTGACCGTCTGGCAGCTCATAGCTCTTCTCCAGAGAGGCGGAGGAGGCTGCGGTGGCCATCTTGTTCTCAAGGTGCAGAGCAACGTCACAAAGCTTCTCCTTGAGGTCCCCGCACGATCTCACGCTCAGCTGTGACAGTGGAGGGATCGGAGGTTCGGCAATTTGCTGTTTCCCAATCAGCGTGAAAACAACCGTCCGCTCAGGGAACATCGCATACGCTCAGGCATCACATACTGACCTGTGGTTACAATAGGGTTGAATAATGTGTCGACCGCAGACAGAGCAAACCAGCAGCATGTGTACATTAATGGCAGACTCTATGTTGTATCTAATGCAATGTTACCCGGAACTCAATAGGCTTAATGTACATCCTCAATTAAACTCTACATGGCCTTATGGTACAAAGCGGCTCTCATGTTCTCACCCAGGACCGGAAGCGTAGAGGGACAACGCGGCTTGGATGGCTACTTACATGGTGGGGACGTTGAAAGTCTCAAACATAATCTGGGTCATCTTCTCCCTGTTGGCCTTGGGGTTGAGGGGTGCCTCGGTGGTGATGCCTCGGTGAGCTCCTCGGGGCGACCTGCAACTTGTTGTAACAGGTGTGGTGCCAGATCTTCTCCATGTCTTCCCAGTTGGTGATGATGCCCGTGCTCGATGGGGTACTTGATGGTCAAGATGCCTTTCTTGCCCTGGGCCTCGTCTCCCACGTAGGAGTTGTTCTGACCCATGTCCACCATCACACCCTGTAGACGAAACAAACTGAGTCCAGCCTAATTATAAGCTTAAATGACGTAGGGTTTCATTATTCATTCAACATGATTTTTTATTTCATTTTTCATTTATTGGTTTGGTAGTAAGGTAGAATGCAATTACGAGTAAACCCAGGTCATGGGTTTAGTCATGTGCAGATAAATTGAGTAGAATTGGGTTCATTTGGCAGCATGTTTGGTTGAGTTTGATGCTTTGAACATATTGGTCATCTTAAGCGAGTTCCTTGCAGGAAATAGTAGCTGAAGTCTTCCTACTATTGACAACATTATAGTCAGCCATTTGTAATGGTCAGAGAAGTAAATCCTCAAGTTGCAATTGGTGAAAATGTACTTGCGCAACAGACCAGATGTCAGGTAATATCAAAGTGATAAGTCTTTTTGTTATTTAACGGAAGGCAAAAAGCTAACTAAAACGTTCTAGTAGACACTTCAGGGAAGATTACAATCTTATGATTGTAATCTTATGACATCCGTAAGGACCTTTACATCAAAGTGAATGACATGGTCGCTAATAATCATCATCGCTTTCAAAGATAATGGGACAGTCCTATCCCCATCCCTTGTGACTCCAGCTCCAACTGACCTCCCCCACCTCAACAGGGGTATGGGCCACTCCCACACTGCCCACCTCAGTGGCCCACTCACCCCCTTCCACAACGACTCTCTGTGTTCCGGAGAGGGATGTTAGCAGACTGTTCAAAAGACAGAACCCCCGCAAAGCAGCTAGGGCCAGACTCTCCATCCGCCCTGAAGCACTGTGCTGATCAGCTGTCTCCGGTGTTCACAGACATCTTCAACACCTAACTGGAGACATTTCAAGGGCCAGCCTGCTTCAAGACCTCCACCATCATTCCTGTCCCCAGGAAACCAAGGATCTACAGACTACAGACCCCGTCGCCCTGACATCTGTGGTCATGAAGTCATTTGAGGGCCTTGTGCCGTCCCATCTCAAAGCCATCACCGACCCTCTCCTGGACCCCCTGCAGTTTGCTTACAGCCCCTTAGTCGGTAGATGATGCAGTAAACATGGCCCTCCACTTTATCCTCCAGCACCTGGACTCCTCGGGAACCTACGCCAGGGTCCTGTTTGTGGACTTCAGCTCTGCTTTTTACACCATCATTCCAGCTCTGATGCAGGACAAGCTCTCCCTGCTGCACGTGCCTGAACCTCCAGGTGGATCACAGACTTCCTGTCTGACAGGAGACAACGCGTGAAGCTGGGGAAACATCTGGTACGCTGCTGCTGCCACTGCCAAGGACAAGGGAAGGCTGCCGATTCATTTGGTCTGCTGAGAAGGTGATTGGCTGCAATCTGCCATCCCTTGAGGACCTGTACGCCACCAAGACCCTGAGGCACGCAGGAAAGATTGTGGCTGACCCCTCCCACCCTGGACACAAACTGTTTCAGTCACTCCCCTCCCAGCAGGAGGCCACGGTCCATAAGGACCAATACCTCACACCCCAAGAACAGTTTTTACCCATCGGCAGCTGGTCTCACCAACAAGACCCTAATCCCCTCCGCCCCCTATCTTAATGTGTTACATTAATGCACTTCTTTGGACTTCTGTCTTGCACACTGCACTATATGCAACGTATATGGTAAATGTTTTGTACTCTTTCTATTGACTGTGTCTTTTTTTTTTTATTGCGTTTACATGCACCAATACACCATAGCAAATTCTTTGTATGGGTAAACCTACTTGGCAATGAAGCTATAATTCTGATTATGATCACAAACATTGAAGACCTGATCAAATGATACTACCAAAAGATGTATTTCAAAATTGCTATTGATATAACAATAAAAAATAGGGGGTTCTATGAGACGAGTTTGGTTCAATTCCTTGGTTTTAATGGAACACAGTTCCAAAACTGTGTATGTTCCACCGAAAAATATTTGATTGGGTTTGATGTCAGTGTATTTTGTTCAAAGAATGGGAATATGCGGTTATTAAATGTTTTCTTTTTTTATTATAATACAGTTTTTTATGATTCTGAGAAATTGCCTTTTGAAACAGAACGTGTATCTAGGTGTTCAATTACTATAAACTATAGTTCATAAAAGTATTTTCAATGGATGGGGACAGAGTGGACTTTAATTTCTTCGGAAATGGAGAGACACTTAAATCTGTGTCTAAGGTATATAACCTTATTTTGAATTTTACAAGAATACATGGTATAAATGTGTTTTGTGGAGTTAAAATAAATTAGGGGAGTATGCCCAGAACACCCTAAAAGAGGTGGAGCCCCACTATCTATGAATCTCTAGTGATGTCCTTGGTGTAGATTAGGGGGATGCATTGTGCATTGATAATTAACCCTGAAAACACCCAGTTTGAAGGACGTATCCTCATGAATATGAATCGTTATCAATCGTTGGTCGCCCCCGTCATCAGGTGAGTTCTACGGCATAAAGGTACGGCAAATTAAGTCTGAAAACATTCATGAGGATACGTCCTTCAAACTGGATGTTTTCAGACTTAATTTGCCGTACTTTCATGCCGTAGAACTCACCTGATGACGGGGGCGACCAACGATTGAGGGGAACACGCGAGGTGCGTCATTTCCTGCAAAGCCAGCCTTCACCAGATGGGAGCCGTTGTGGCAAACAAGTGCTGTAGTCTCTTCGTTGTCACACATGATGTCAGCTGGGTTTCTGTTCTGACAAAACACATGGTAAGCTAAGTAAAAGCTACAGGCCAATAACCTAGACAGTGCAGTGTAATGTGGGCAAAAACAACCAAGACTACTGTTTTTTAAACTGTAACACATCGCTGTGAGCATCAAAATGTTAATTAAGATATTAATAATAATAATAATTTTGTTATGTGCAAAGCATTATTCAATATAATGAATTCCACGTTTTTTCTTAGGTCTGACATGATATTTTCTGTAAAAATAGAAAAAACACTAAAACATTTCTTGAAAATCAAGGCTATCAAAGTGAATTAAATTATATTTAATATTTCAGCTGTTCGTTTTCCAAAAAGAGAAGTCGAATAAACATCTGTAAAAGGGTTTTCACCTAGGCTCCAACCCAGTTTAATTACTGGCTTAGTACACTGTTCCATCTCTTCATCGTGTTTGAGTGATACAACGGGTAGGCCCACTCACCAGATCAGCACCTCAGTACCCTGTGTACCCTTAAGTGAGCAGTGGTATTATGGTCAGGGCACACACAAATGCATACTGTAGAGCTGCCACTGCGTCTGACAACCCCTTTATCCTTATTTGGTAACCAAAGCGCTATTGTGCGTAGCGGCGATGCATGGAAGAGCGTTGAGTACAGAACTGAGGCTCGCGCGCTTATTCCAAAATGTTCATGTAAGGGAGATAACCTGCGCGGACAGACGACTGCGAATGACGATGTCTCAAGGAATTTCCTCTATTTGCAACACCTCAAAGTGACTTGAAATACAGTAATGTCATTTGATGGTATTATGTTTCAGCATCGTACGTAATTCCCACTTATAAAAGCATGCCATGGGTTTAGGCCTTTGTTGTCATATGTTAAAAAACATTACAATATGTTAATAAACCAACCCAACTCTTGGCAATGCAATCTATTAACAATTTTGACTTTAATGTTCAGCACTGTAAGAATCCATCTCATTGACCTTAATGCATTCTCTACTAACGTCCCTTTGTGTGCGTCTTGTGCACGCGCGCACGTCTGTGACTATGTGATAAGAAAAGGGCACGGTTGAGAGCTCGTGTCATCCATCCAGTTTTCTGGTTGTGATGATTCCTTTTCGCATAAGGCAAGTTCAGCCATTTAATTAAAACGAACTTTCAATCATTTAAATTATTTAGACCCTTATGGCCTAGCTTCGTGTGTTGAGTTCAGTAGACTAAGCTTTTTACAGCAAGCCTTTTTGTGGAGAATTCCGAGATTAAACTAATTGGCTTTTATCTATGCATGCAGCCATATTTAAAGGAATCCTTAATTAGCAATACATCAACATTTACAATTTATGAAGAGCTTCCACTGAAATAGAAAGGAAATTATGAATCAGATACATATCTCATGTTTCTACATACTCTTATTTCTCCAACAGTTGTGGCACATGATTTGTCTTTCTGTAATTATTAATTCATAGATCTACATTTAATTTAGGGGTACTTAGGCACTGGGTCCATGTTGGATTATTTTTTTGGCACTTTGCATTGAGTTTTTCAGGGTTACTTTAGCACTGGTTTGGTGTTAGGTATTGTTGGGAGAACATGTTGGGGGGTGTTGTGCATTATGTTGGTGTTGGGTTAGTGTTTGGGTATCTTTTCATTGGGTTATTGTTGGGTTTATGTTGAGGTACTTTGCATTGGGTTGGTGTTGGGTTAGTGGGGTAATTTAGCATTATGTTGGTGCTGGATTATGGTTGGGATGATTTAGCATTTTGTTAGTGTTGGATTCGAGTTCAGCAACTTTTGCATTTGTGGTTAATGGGCAGTATAGATTCAAATAAGGTCCCTATTCTACATGACCACTCAAAGGTTATTTATTATTTATTATTATTCATTATTATTATTTATTTAACCTTTATTCTATCTGGAAAGTCACATTGAGAATGTCCGTTTTGCTGAGAAGCCCTGTCAGTTTAAGATGCCCCTTGCCCAATTCCAACATTCAGAATCTAGTTAAAAAACACCAAACTAAACTCCAACCATCCAAAAAACAATGCAGACGCACCCACACCAGGCCTGCAAATGACGCTGACCAAGAGGCATCTGAGCTATGATTTCCTATTGTGAAAATGCCTATCTGTGCAATGCCCAAACTCAGATACATGGAGCCAGTTCGTTGTCCAGAGGGATTATAGTTTGTCACGGGACTCTGTCCCATCACACGACAGTGTGCTTATCTAAAAGTGTCATTTCACTATAAGCAAATAAGTATCTCACTGCAACATCCAGCTGTACAGTTTGCCCTGAATGTGTTGAGTCCCCAGGTGATACATTTCCTTCTGTATGTGTAAATGGGTTATTGGTATCGAGGCCATCGCAGCCAGATTGACCACTTCCTATTCTCTGCCCCAGGGGGATGTCATGTGACTAGATGATGTAACCTGTGTTTAACCCATAATCCCTCCCACATTCTCCATCTGAGCATCTGTCAGTTGGCTTGGGGAGTGGCCAGGGACAGATAGTTGAGGGTTGGAGATGGGGGTTCGGGTTCAGAAATATCCGGGAACAGATTTTGCTGTGCTGAAGAGGACAAAACAAGTCTAATTCATGTTTGGCTGGTTTTACTTTGTTTTGGTTGCACATTAACTCGCCCATTCGGTGTCAGTTTTGAAAATTGATGCAGACAAAACCATCTGATACACAAGGTGAAAAAGAAATTACATTAGGTTAAAATAAAAACTCACAGTGATGAAAGTACAATATATATATATATATATATATATATATATATATACATATATTATTTATGGCTGTGCAGAGATTACCAGTTTGTGGTTATCTACCATTATGTGTCTATTCTAGCAAGTTTACATTACTCTGATATGCGCAGATACTTTTTTTATATTTCATACTGGCTATCTGATATGCTAGGTCAATTGTTCACATGACAATAACTGTATCTTTTTCAGAATTGTTTTTCTTTCCCCAAATATTTACATTAGGTTTTGGATTAATGACACATTACGAGTACAACTCAAAATAGCTACCATGTTCTACAAAGTAAATTGCAGTTTAAAAACATGGTGGCGTGCTGAGTACAACATTATGCATATTGCATATGTCAGAATACACTTTAGAAAGTAGTTCCGGAAAAAGACTCCAGCTGTTCTTAGAATGCAATGAGGGGATCTGAATTAATGAATGTGTCCGTTTGTACATATCCATATTTATAAAGTGTTGATTATGTGCAAATGTAGGTGCTACATTGCCTAAATATCATAAATTAGCTAAACCCATATCTGAACACCGGGTTAATGTATTCTGCACAACTCCCACTTCGTATAGCCTCCAGTATACACAGATATGTGATCATGTATGTGCAGTGGCCCTGGAAGGTGGTAACTGAAAGTGCTCACTGTTGGAATGGTGAACTGACCAACCCTGTGGTGTGTTAGTCTTGATAAAGATGGGTCTGGATTTAATCTGGGTCGATAAACGGTTACAGACTACGCTATCAGAATTTGCTTCGATGGTGCCAATGTGCTTGTTTTATCACAAACGCAACCTTTACTAAGACCATCGCATTTCCACTTCAAGCAAACTGCAAGGCTGATCTTGAATCCAGCCGTGATTGAATCCAGACCTTAATCCCTATACTACAAAGACATGACCTACAGTGGTGCAGAATGAATATTCACTACTACCCGCTGCTTTTTATAATTCCTTCCTGTCTCAGGGCCAGTTTATTTAGACTCACCTACGATAGGAATTGAACCGATCCTGGCATAGAGATACAAGATGTCAGAAAATGAAAGGATGTGCTTTGGGAATTGGTTAGTGTTGGGGAAGAAGAGAAAACATTAATCCCAACCTTTCTCTGTGTGTATTAAACAGCAGAGACTGACCTGCTGGCATCTGAATTCCATCAATCTTGGTATATTACATTGAATGCCTGGGTTGTTCATTTGACTAATACTCTGATGATGCATTTGGCAATCCTAACATGTGGCTCACTGTCAATATTCTGGACACATGAATAACATTGGTCATATCTCACTTGGCTGATCCTAGATCTGTGTTGTGCTGTATAGAAACATCTTTTGGTTTGTGTAATGCAAAAAAACGAAAAATAAACAGATATTAGAATCAGGTGAATATCTTATCAACGCCCCTGTGGGCTTGTTTGTTATTAAGTTTAAAATCTCACGACAGTATAACAGTCCAGCTACTGGATCGTGTATTCTTGCATGCCTTTGGTATGTCATAGAATAAAGCAAGGGAGCTATGAAAAAAGATGCGTTATTGCTTATTGTTCAAAGATATTCTAAAACGGCCTGGAAACATTTCTTAGTACCCCTTAGAAAAGATAATAAGTAATCGAATTATAGTGATATTTTAAACACATTTTCTTTAATTAGTATCACACGTTTCCAATCTTGCAATCAGTCCTTCAGCCTATTTAAATGGAGTAAAGTAGTCACTGTGCTGTTGGGTATCATTGTGTGCACCACACTGAACAAGAACCAGAAGTAAAGGAGAGAGTTGTCTGATGAGATCAGAAAGAATACAATAGACAAGTCTGATAAAAGTAAAGGCTACAAGACCATCCTGTCATGCTCCTGTGACAACAAATATTATTAAGAAGTTCAAGGTCCATGGAACTGTAGGCAACCTACCCAGATTGAACAGAAGGATAGTGCAAATGGTAGAAAAAGAACCGAGGGTTACAGGTAAAGAGAAACAAACTTAACTCCAAGGTAAGGTACATCAGTTTCTGATCGCACCATCCCCCACTTTTAAGCGAAAGTGGACTCCATGGAAGAAGACCAAGGAGGAATCCACATTTGAAAGAAAATCATATAAAAGTCAGACTGGAATTGGGTAAAATGCATCCTTCTGTGAGTATGTCATTTGAACAAATGAGTCAAAACCTGGAGCTGTGTGGCAAGTCACATCAGCTTTATGTTTGCAGACGACAAAATTGAGCTTTCAAAGAAAATAACACTATACCTACTGTGAAACATGGAGGAGGGTCGGTTATGTCTTGGGGCTGCTTTGCTGCTTCTGGCAGAGGGTGCCTTGAATCTGTGCAAGGCACATTTAAATCTCAAGACTATCAAGGCATTCTGGAGCGAAATGTGTCAGAAAGCTCAGTCTCAATCGCAGGTCATTGGTCCTCCAACAGGATAATGACCCAAAACACACAGCTAAAAGCACCCACAAATGGATAACAACGAAACATTGAAATATACTAAAGTGGCCTTCTTTGAGTCCTGATCTGAAACCTATCGAAGGTAATATTTGAGCAAAAATGTGGTTTGGCTATCAGCCATGAACCATGACATGCCTCGTTACAATAAAACGGTAACCACTGCTATAAGAATGTATTCAATGATGCAGTATGTGTTATAAATTCTCTGTCAATCCACATCTATAATTTAAACTACCTGATTATAAAAGAACAATGATTCCTGGAATGATAACGGAATATTTATCCAACTGTGATGTTGTGTTCATTTGTAGACCTTTCACTTGATCGTACCAAAGTATGTTATTTTGTAGGCTTGCAGGGTTCTTGACAGCAATAATATGAAGACACCATGTTCACCTGTCTTCCTAGTGGTTTCCTCCTTCAGTATCCTGCTGCTTTCAAGAAGTCTGTTTGTTTTTCTGTCAGTGTGCTGTCTGGCTGTTTTTCAGTGTGGGTGGTGTTTGTCTGTGTGGTGTCTATCTCTTTCTACCTGTGGGGTTTCAGTTTGTTTGGTGTCTGGATTTCTGGCTGGGTGGTGTCTGTCTGTGTGGTACGGGGGGAAGTGTTGTTGGGGTCCTCTTGGGGAGTTGCAGTATCTGCCAGGCTGGAGTGACAGGAACGGAAGGACCTAATGGGTTTGGGACCCAACTACTGGCAGCCAGCTGCTAGACCCTGGGCATGCAAGCAGACAGTAGGAGTGATTCACATGAGTAGGGGCTCCTGACACAGGCCAGGCCTAGTTTGGTAGGACATCTGCCTTAGACCACAAAGTTGAGGGCATCTCCCAACTTGGACAAGATAAGCCCTTCTGACAGAGGGGGAGGGTGTTTGGGAAGGGAGATATAGGATGTGGGGAAGTGAGCGCCGATTCTTCTCTCAATCATCTTAGACAACACTAAACATTTCTGACAAGGACTGAATGTCTCTAACTATGCACATTTGGCTCCATTTTACAACCTCATCTCAATAGTTAACATTTTGAATTGGATTCACACGATATGGACAACACAAGGAAAAGCAAACCTCCTGATTACCTCATCCGTATGGTAATAATAAGGACAATAAGGACACAACCGTAATATAAGAGTGTAAATAAAGGGTGACTTCAGTATTTACACATGGATCAGGTGGGGGGGGGGGGGGTAGAGGTTGAAATAACGCCAGAGCAGTTATTAACACACTCTCCCGGCAACCGCCGTTGTGAGGCGCGTGTGGGTGAGTGTGCCGTCTGTCAATCTAAGCTAATGGCTTGTCAATAGGATCTGTATCCATCTCCCCGTTGGTGTGAGACCCGTGCTCTGACACAGACCCCCAGTACGCCTGTAACCGCATGAAAAGCACACGGTCGGAGTTTGTGTGTGGTCCCTGATAATGCCGCAGGGCTTTGGATAGGTGTTCCGGGTGGTCGGGAGCAGTTATGCTGGGCCCTCGTAAAAGGGGGGACTGTCGTGCCTTGTTTGGTGCAGGTCCCATACCAGAACGTGAGGTGCTCTCTGCGGTGCGACCCTGGCGGTAAGCCGACTCCTTTAGTCGCTGTACGGAGTAGCGTGGCCGCCGTGCCCCTTGACAGCGTCGGCGGCGTTAATAGTCCATGACAAGTCCTGGGCGATGTGGAGGGGAACTGCTGACTCTCATCGCCGCAGATCTGGTGATGTGTTTCGGGGCCGTTTTTCCTCCTTTGCTGCCTGAAGTCAACCATCGTCTCCTTCGGTTTTTCGCTGACGTCCGGGGAGGGGTTTTTATTTCGGCGCCAGTTTGCACTGGCTGACGAGTCATTGCTCGTCTTCCAGACCTCAACCTGTGGTGTCATCCGCTAGCCTGACGGTGGACTCGCTGTCGCGCCGATCCAGGCAGTTGTTGGGGGAAGAGAATAGGGAGTTCAGTTTTGCTTGAATTAAAGGCATACTGCACTGTACACTTATGAGTCATCACTGCTCAGGCACACTAGCTTACTGCAGGTCTCGGCATACTAACGAGCAACACGGCAAGCGAGCTGGAAGCCCTCTCAACAAAACCCACTTTGGTGATGCTAGGTGAGTTATGTCGTGATAGTGGTCCATCACTCACAATGTGTCACGCCTACAAGTCCTGTGGCCTAGCATCTCCCAGCTAGCGGCTGGAGTGGCCTCGTAACCAGAGACCGTCAAGGCCGAGGTCACGGCTGCTTCCGGCCCTTTGAAAACACCTCGGCTTCTCCCCCTTTGAAATGCCTCTCGTTCTCATCCAGGTCCTCTCCCCAGCACACATTTTTGCCTGCTATAAATACCTACCGCGCAATTACGCAGAGCCCCCATGCCAGGCCAGAGCTTCGGGGCCAAAGCCAGCCGCGCAAGGGCGACCGGCAAAGCCGCAGGCCCTGACATGGAGGGATGTCTCCCCGTGAAACCTCATCCATTGTTTTGCTTAAGGTTCAGGGACTGGGGAATCGGGACGAGGTTAGTCAGGATGACTGACGCTGATTGGGTGATGTGGGAGAGCGATTCTCACGAGCTACATCGTGCCCGAGTGCCCACTGACGAGCCTAGTCTTCTCTGGAGTGCACACTTAGATTACGTGGAGGTCCGCTTTACTAGCCGTCTTAGGTTATTGCAGCCTCGTTCTGCCCTGACGGGCTGGTGTATCAGTGCAGAGGGATGGGAGAACCTGAGGATCGGTTGGTACAGTCAACTATAATCTTGTCAGATTTACTGGCATTGGGGTAAACATGAAGGCCTTTAATGGCTTTTGATGGCACTGTGCAGTCAGGCATACAGCTAAATGGAGGGATGCATAGAGCGGGATCAATGAAACAGTAATGTACAGGTCTACATACATAAAAGTGTTTAAAAAACACCACCCGTATAAAGTGACTGTAGTGCACTTATGCCATTCACAAGCATACTTTGGAGCCAGAATAACTTGAGGGGATGCACACACTCAAGTGGTCGAGATTATATATACACTGCTCAAAACAATTGAGGGAACACTCGATCATCACAGTATAACACAAAGTCAAATAAACTTCAGGGATATCAGTATGTCCAGTTAGGAAGCATAAGCGATTGTAAATCAATGCCACCTGTTTTGGTGCAAATGAAAGTGACAACAAGTACACTGCGGAGGCAACCGCAAGACAACCCCCAAAAATATAATAGTTTTCCAAGTGGTGGCCACAGACAATTACTCTCTCCTTATCCTTCCTGATTGATTCTTCTTTAGCTTTGTGTTTGCCAGTGTCGTTGTCACTACTGGTAGCATGAGGTGGTACCTGCAGCCCATACCAGGAGACAGGCTTGATTTACCAAAGATTATTTTATGACTTGTTTTTCTTTACCTTTTCCTTGATGCTATTTTCTATATGTAATGAATATTGTCATAAACATTCAATAAATGACCTATCCAGTGCATTCACATCTCTAACAGTTGGTGTTCTGAGTCTGTTAAGGCTACCGCATCATGTAATCACAACCTGAACTACGAACCTTATTCAGTGAAGCAAAAAGCATATTATGTACATAATGTGTTTCAGAAAAATCATATCCAAGGTTCATCGTATCACTTTTTCTATTTTGTATGCTTTTGTTAAATTATATCTTCATGTTTTACATGGACAGGGAACTCTGAAAATTTTATAATTTCTTTTAAACGCTCAATGACATTTATACCAAATAAGGACAAGGAAGTAGACCATATGTTGTCCAAAAGGTAATTGACATCTCATAAAGTATCTAGCCATCCTCAACTACCTTCCAAGAAAGTTTGGCAAATATCTTGGATTTTGCTATGGCTTCTTTTGACAGGATAGAGGTAAGAGGTGTTGTTGAAAGAGCAATGGACCAGATCAAAACTCTTAAAAAGGAAAAATGCATGTAACATAAACACATTTATTTTATACAGTCTCCACACATCATCATGTAGTCATAAGTCAGATGCCTCATTTCTAAATGCACTTTCACAGACCAAAAAATAGAGACATGACACCATCTTGTGTGAAGAAGAGGTACTGCAGACTCTCAAAGTAAGTGTTATCTGGTGTCGTTGATCCCATCAGCAAGAAAATACACAGCAGCTACCTCAGTGTAAAGTTAATTTTTCAGCTATACTGAAATAGTAGCATAACGACATGGTCAGACAGATATGTGTATAAGTCATGTGTGTAATACGAAATCCCACTATCAATAGGATGATCGTTAAAGTCAATCAAAATATCACACACAATTTATGTGCACTTCAAACTCAGTAAACATGGACAGCAAAAAGCCCCATGTCAAGAAAACAAGATAAAAAGTATCATCATAAATGTCTTCAATAAAGATAAACATACTCTCTAATACTAAAAATAACTTATGTTGAAAAGTAGATGAGCGTGGCAACGTAAATACACATGTGATTAGTCCTCGGACCCGGTCCAGAGCGACGTTCAAGTCTTTCACCTGTGGATTTGCAAGTGTGTCTTTAAATGGCCTGCCTGGGTGAAAGCCCTTCCACACAGTGTGCATTGAAATGGCCTTTGGCCTGTGTGGATGACATAGTGTCTTTTCAATTTGGAGGGAGCCTCAAAGCTTTTGAAACAGATAGCACATTGATAGGAGCCAGTCGGTCTCTCTTTCTCTGAATATGTCTGAGAACAGCGGTGCTGATTCAGTTTCCGCTTAGTGGCAAAACACTGACTACAGCCTGTGCAGACATGAAGATCGTTGGGAGGTTCTGACTTATATGCGACGTTGAACTCTGACCCAAGACCAACCTCCAACCCCACCTCCTCTTTAGCTTCATACCGCGAGTGAGTGTCAGTAGATGTTAAAGGAGGGGAATACGGATTTACAGCACTTGGGACCTCCTGCTGTTCACCCCGGTCAGAGCTATCCTCTATGTATGGAAAACTGAGGTTAGAAATTGCATACGCCTCTTTGTTTTTTGAGGGTTCTTGATTATATGGATACGGGCTTAACCAGTTAGGAAGCTGAGGGTGGTTTTGCTGCAAGTAATATTCATCTGGGGTAAACTTTTCTACATGTTTCTCCTCAGTAATATTCCAGTCGCTCTTCACCGGTTGAGGCGGTGGGGTATATTTCCGTTCCACTAGGCAGCTTATTTCAGTCTTCATGCGTTTTATGTCATCTGATGGCCCAGGGGCTGGTTCACACTTTCCCTCAACGTCCGTTGAGTGGTTTGTGCTTTCTGTTGAACAGAAGTGAGTGTAGGATTCAACGCAGTGAGCGTTCCGTTTGTAATTACCATTGTGCTCGTTATTTTCAAAACTTTGACTCGGGTTGGTCTCATCGTGATACAGGCCCGCTGTAAACATGTGTCCCACTGAGACGGTCGCTTCCTCTGGGGGCGGTTGAGTCAAGTGGAGGTTCCTGGGATGGGATTGCTGACCAGTCTTATTGTGCAGCTTCATGTGAGACTGGAGGTGGCACAGTTGTCTAAAGGACCTTGTACAGATGGTACATTTGAAAGGCTTGATACCCATGTGAACCAATAGATGTCGTGAGAGTTTAGAAGGATAGTCAAACTTCTTCAGGCAGGCCATGCATTGGTACCCCCCTGATCTCCTAGGTGAAACTGAAGGCAGCGGTTGGCTGTCAACTGTGTTTGTTGTGGAGCAGTTGGATGGAGTTGGAGGCCCGGCAGAGAGATTGGTGCCCCCTGACGGCTTTTCACAGGAGAGGTTGTCCTTGTCGTTTGAACACGGGCTCTTTTTCAGTCGCGATGAAGGCTCGGCGAGCTGGCCTTCGCTAGCGCTCGATGGTTTCCCTTCTCTCCCTTGCTCATGAACAGACCGGTGCACTTTCAGATGAGCTTTTTGCCTAAACGTTTTGGGACAAGCTGGACACTCGTAGGACCTTTGTCCTGTATGGATCAGGGAATGACGCTGGAGCTTGGAGGGCGCATCAAAGAGCTTTGAACAAACCGGGCAGCAATAACGCCCACCGCCATGGTTTGTGGACTTCTTCGGTAAGGTGCAGCGCTTTCCCGTATCAATACCTTTCAGTACTTGGTGTACCTGCGTGCCGTCTAACAGGTCAGCGTTACTCTCACCGCCTGTGTCATGTTCTTGCACGAGAGACGACGGCTCCACCGCAGACTTCCTGTCTACGGCGTCACAATCCGATCCAGGCGGAACCTTCCCACTTAGATTCCACGCTGGTTGTTGAACTTCATAGCTGTCTGGGGAATGACTGAAGGTAGGTCTGACGGGTTCAACATATGGACTCTGGAAATACCCACCTTCATGAAGCTCTACGTTGGCTTCCTGATGCTGGGAAACATCCAGATTTTCACCTTTAACAGTCCTCACGTTTGAAACAAGCGTTTCCTTAAACTGAATAACCCCTGGAAGGTCGGGCATATTTTGGACACTTTTTGCGCCGTCGTTATTTCGTGCGTAGTGTGCCTTCATATGAGTCTGTAGATGGCAAAACTGTCTGAATGACTTGCTACATACAGGGCATCCGAATGGCTTAATGTCCATGTGGACCAAAAGATGTCGGGAAAGTTTGGAGGGATAATCAAACCTCTTCAGACAAATCATGCACTGATTGTCCCTTCCCGTCCCTCTGTTAGTCGGACGCATGCCGTCAGACACAGATGGACTGTTTCTGTTGTCGTTAGAGAAATGGAGCTCAATGTGTTCCTGAGACGCACGTTTTGCACCATCATGCCATTTTTCTGGTAAACTATGAAAACCATCATTTAGTTGTCTCTTACCATTAAGCTCAGTGTTGTAACTAATGGAACTTGTGTGTTCTTGTGAGTGTTGGAAATCTACTTGGGATGAACAGTCAATATCAGGTGGAGAGAAGGCCTTAGCGGTTCTACTTAACTTCCCAGGGAACACAGCAGCCTCTGAAACATGAGTTCGCTGGTGGACTATTAAATGCCTCTTCTGTTTAAATCTCCTTCCACACACAAAACATGGATAGTTCCTTGGCCAGGTTTTTGCTCTCTGGGATTGTGAAAGGGATATGAGACTATGTCCTGGTAGTGAGGGCTTTTTCGACTTGGTGGCTCCTGAGTGAATGCTGTAGTGCACTTTTAGATGTGCCAGCTGCCTAAAAGCACGCCGGCAAATGTAGCACTGAAAGGGCTTCTGGCCTGTGTGAATGAGGCAGTGTCTCTTTAATTTGGACGGAGCGCTGAAGGACTTCAAGCACTCAGGGCATTTATGAGAGCTGGAATTCTCAATTTTTTCATGCTTATCCATAGTTTCATCTGCTGTGACTCCATCCTTATCCAGCATCTGCTTCTCATTTTCCATCCAGTCAACATGGTTCCTATGTGGTTCTTCTGCTGTGTGCTGCTTCTCAAACAGCTCATCCTCAGGGTGTGGGGTCCTAAGTTCAGCCACACAGCCAGAAGAACAGAGAGAGTTCCCCTCAACTCCGTCGACACGTGCTGTTGGACTGACGCCCACTTCCAATGTTTCCTCTGTATTAACGGTCTCCAAGGTGCCTGTCTGCAAACACGCATTTAAATGAATTGTTTTCATAGTAGGATCTTTTTCAAATTCAATTGGATCCATGGCTGACTTTGCATTGACCTTCTTCTGTTCAGCATATTTAGGATGAAGATGTGTGTTAAGATGGAATTTCAGGTGTGCTGGTTGTCGAAAAGCTTTTTCACAGACGTGACAACCAAATGGTCTTTGTCCTGTATGTGAAAGGATGTGCCTTTGTAGTTTGGAAGGGGCTGAAAAGTTTTTAAAGCATGTGACACACTGATAATTCCTCCGTTGTGGCATTTTCTCCATAACACCAAAAGCCTCCTGTGGCCCATGACGCCTGGCTAGCATTGTGTCCACTGTATATTCTCACTCTCAGGAAGCCATCATTCTAATTTCTCCATGGCACATCCAAGCTGTCAACATAGAAAGACAACACATATTTTAGAAATGTACAATTCATTGTAATATATTACAATGTACAATAACTACATTTTTAAAACTAACTTTATATGTTTAAAATAATACAACATTCAATGGAACACAATTGTAAAACATGTTTCCTAGCCAACGCAGCTTTATTTAAAAAAAGCTAACGATATTAGCTAGCTAAGCTAAACTACAGTAGCTAACGTAACTTAGAAATGTATTAACCCAATTAATTCGATTGACTTCTGCCAACTCACCTTACGGAAACTTTTAATCAATCATGTATCTATAACAAGCTATTAACTAGCTAATTAAGTAACAAATACCGCAATTATTGAACAAAACAAGGACTATTTTCTAGCTAGCTTGCTAGATATCTGCGCTAACGCATCCACCCTCCTCAAAACAATCTTTGAAATACCGTCCATGGCAAGTGCACGGGCGGAAACGTTTTCGATATTTGGTTCCTGTTGGTTTTACTATCGAAAAATGTGGTCAGATCATTTTGATGTCGACTATTCTGCTATGATTGTGGCAGGCGATGGTTTTGATATGGTAGGCATTTTTATATTAATCTGGCAATTGACAGATGTAACACAGTATTTGTGAATGTATTGTAAGTAACAACTATGTATTATAAGTCAAAACATTTTCTTAGCCTGGTCCGAATCTGTTTGAGCTGTTATCAACTAGTGTCATTTTCAATGAGTTGGCAAGGCAGAAACATACTGGCAACTTATCGTTTTATTACAACTCGCACAAGAACAGATTGTCAAAATATGAACGAAATGTATTCAATAATTTCAGTTATCATGTTTAGAAACCATTTACAAAACTGATGGCCATCAAAGCCATAATTTATAAATTACAGTGGAACCCTAGCAATGAACTGGAAGTACATAGTTCTCCAATAGACAAAGTAAGGCATGTGTGAGGAGTTGAAAGCCTTAGGGCATCAGTACATTAATAGAGAAATTATTTGAATATGTTTTATCTGTGGATTTTGTGTTAGAAATAGCCTTTAACCAGTGGCTAATGAAGACTCCATTTACCTCTAATTGACATTCTGTGGATATCGTAGTGGGAATTGCCAAGTAGACATCAAATCATTATGTCCTTGTAAGAGTGATACCGGCACAAAACAGCTTTACATTTTCTGATGCTTTTCTGCTTGATATATTTTCAGTCTTACGTATATTCAAACAGTGGATGTTCTTTCAATGAACACTTTTTTCTATCGCCGAAATGATAAACACCAACGTCCGCTTTCTGCAGTACCCACATAAAAAAAGAAAAGAAAACATCAAATAAAGATTTTTTTGGTTTACAATGGAAAAAAAGATCTTCCTGCCCCGCTCCCTCCGTAACCTGCCCGTGGGACACGACATGCCTTGGACCCCCGCGCTCTCACTACTAAGCCCTCGTCTCTGCGGAACCATGCAAATGATGACAAATTCCTTCACCCCTCATCATGCATGTGCAGCTAATCGGCGTAACACACAGGGATGGGCAGATCCTGGCCCTTGGCTGAGGGGCAGGCTGCCTGATGGAATCACTCAGGAGTGGCTCCCTCGGACGTGGCTGTATGATACTGCTGTCAGGCCGGTGAACCATCTCCTGGAGCAGGGCTCGATTGACTCGGATGCTAAGCCCCCGTGCTCCTCTGGTGCAGTGTGATAAAAACACGCTATGTCCATTTATCACTGAATAAGCTTGTCTATTCCATTCATATTTTATTGTTGTCCGTGACTGCCAGTCGATGCTGCTTCAAGGACTGGGCATGTTTTCATGACTTGTACGATCAGTTTGGGGTAAAGCCACTTATAACCAACGATAGGTGGTCGATTGGAAATTGTAATTGACATGGCTTGCTGAAGTGAGCTTATAAAAACATGTTTGTGTATGTTGTGTGTGTACGTGTGTTAGTGTGACAGGGTGTTCTGTTACATTTAATGTTTCATTTCATCTAATTTAACAATACACACATTGTCATGGGTTGCTCTGGTCTCTGAGCAAAAAAAAACATGAATTGTGTAACATAGTACAAGTTTGTTGCCGGTTGATTAACCCACCGATGAGGGCAAATGAACCACACTAGGTGGCAGTAGTAAGTCACAGTGCGGTAGCTGTGATGCATAAATTAGCAAAGTATGGCCTCATTCAGAACACTGGAAAGGGGCAACACAATTCTCCCTTCTATTTAATCACCGATTTTGATGCAGTTACAGCTAATTATTATATGATGTAGTATTTGATCAGCGTCAGAGACCGGAGACCATCATGTAACCAGGAAGACAATCGCGAAGGTCATGTTTCAAAATTAATTGAGAGTACAATTCCACCAAGACAGTAGACAGCTTCGCGACTTCCGAACAAGTACAAAAGCCAATGCAGGCTATAGAGACACTTGTTCTAGGCACTGCCAGGCCTCCGTGTATCAACTTGCGCTTGTCCCTCCAATTAATTCGTATCCACGACCGGTCTCATTTCTCCCGACATGGCAGCACAGGACTTGGCCCGTGATGGATGTGACATTAACGGGAAATGAAGCCAGGGAGATGCGACGCCCCAGTCCAATAGTGGCATTTGTCACCGGCTTCCTCCCTGGCCGGGCAGATTGGGCCAGCGACGGCGATTGGGGCCACTGACTAAGATTAATGACGACGGTGGCCCCCATCTTTGTTTTCTCTGTGTAGCTGCCCTGTGCCGAACACAGTCCCCAAACACTCAGCGTCACACATCGGTTAACAACATGCACAATGTGAATGTTGGACGCGGCCATCGCGTCCCTTTCTTTTCACCGCCGCGGCGAAGAAAGACAGAAGTGTTATTTCATCTGACGTCGTTTGATCTCGGTTGAGGGACAATCTGAATTGACGGTGCTTCTTTAAGATAGGCTATATACAACGGGCTGTACATTTATATAAAGCTGCAGAGGTTTTTGAATATGTAAATGAAGCATATTGTTTAGAATTTTCACACTCAACTAACAGGGAATGTTTTGCCATCCTCCCCCACTGTGTCTTATTTTTCTCGCAAGCCTTTATTAAACCCCAGTCACACCACCAAGGCTACAATGACTGGGAACTGAGCACCAATTCTTTTCCCCTCTCCGCACGGCCCAGAATCTCAGGATCACCCTGTTTGTATCGGAGCGGTTTTCGTAATGAAGAAATGAAATAACCTTAAGCTTGATGCACTGCTGCACAGAAAATGGTTTCTCCCTGACAGATGAGGTGGTTGTGGCTGGGGCAGGCTCAGATAGATGGGGTGTGGGTGGGGGGGTTCTTGGATCAGGCTGCTGGGATGCAGTGCATTCCCCTGGTCATCCATCATCCGGCTGACACATCCACTTATATCTGCACCGAACATACATACAGATCCACTGTTTGATCATGGGTTGTCCTATTGTTATACAATGCACACCCTATGGCTGAAAGGGTGGGTATGCGTGCAGGTTGTACCTTTCCCCATTTCGGCTTGTGCCTGGGTTTAAGTGCCCGTTACATGCGCGCTTGTGTGCTGGTCTGAAAAACGATTCCGTAAAATGTTTAGCGAGAAAAGGAACCCGTTTTCCAGACAACTCCCGTCATCCCGAGCTACAACAACACCGACCGGTTTGGTGTCAGATCATAGAGCTCATTACCATCCATGCATATTTGTAAGTCACTCGAGCGTCGAGCCGCCACATCCCAGATGCTGTGGAGTCATCTGGCGACCGTGCTCCCTGCGCTGTTCCCCCCCCTGCAGTGAGGGGAAATCAGCCTCCACTCTGCTGTCACTCCCCTGCCCTCTCCCCCGCTCGGCAGCCCACTTCCCCCGCCACGTCCAGCCTGCTCTTGACCCTCCTAGGGGGGCCTGGGTGTAGGTCTGGCCAGGGTCTGCCGGAGCATGACAGGGGAAGTTGCCCAGGGGATGGGGGTCTCTTTCGGGGGCTCGGAAAGAATGTTCGACGCCGCTGTAGCAGGCGGAGGAATCGATAACCCTGAACCCGGATCCGTCCGCCGATTCAACTCGAGCTCCCCCAGCGCCGTGCGTCCGGCTGCGGCTAGATGTCTGCGGGGACGACAGTCGGGCCTGTTTGTTTGGGTGAGGGTGAACAGTGGAGCTTGCCTTGGTGGTTCCGTGGCCCAGGGGAAAGGGCCTAATGTGGCCAGGGTGGCGATGCAGAGAGCTGCCTCCGGATCCCTGGGGGATATGAATGTTGATTAAACATGTGCTCAGCCTTGGATATTGAGTAATTGGACGTGGAGCAAATGTCAAGCGTTGGTTAATTTCTGCGTTATGCAGCTCCGGGTTTATGGGCCGTGATCGGGGAGGGGACGGAGGAGGCGAGGGAGGGCTAAGTGACTGATGAGGCGCGACCTCGCGGCGGGGTGCCGAGGAGGGCTCGCCGTGAGCCACGCGGACACACCCCCCGGTTCTTAGAGCCCACGAAGGAGGTCCGGTGTCGTAGCCGCGGGCTCCCCCCCGCCGGAACTGGGCCGGCCATCCGCATGGTGTTGCCCGTACCGACGTGGTTACCAGGCGCTAACAGCTGGTGTTACCGGTGCAGAGCAACTCGACTGGGCTCAGTTGGGTGAAAAGGGCGTCCGGTCGCGAAGAACCAAGGGGGCGGGGGGGGGGGGGGGGGGGGGGGGGGGGGGGGGGGGGGGGGGGGGGGGGGGGGGGGGGGGGGGGGGGGGGGGGGTATTGTCCACTTCTCGTTGGTCGTGGCCACTGCTCGATCCATCCGCGCCAGCTGGAAGGGCCGCTTTGCTCTTCAATCTGTACTTTAAAATGATGGGAGTGCACAGTTCTCCATCTTGTCTCCGTGGAAGATGCTCTAAATGTGAACCTGAGTACTCCTTTATTTCTCCCCAGTCCAATCTAATGAGCATCATCTTAGTCCCTGGGTGCTATGGACTGTTTTCCCCTCCCCAATATCTTCCTCTCCTCTCTCTATCTCTGTCTGTCTTTCTCTCGCTCTCTTCCTCTCGCTCTGTTTGTCTTTTTTTTCAGTCTCTCTCTCTCTCTCCTTTGTGAAGGCTGGATAGGTGTCTAAGTGAATGATGAATGTCCCTGTTTCTCCCCATATAATTGTCTCCTAGCTGTTTGGCCCAAGCCCGGCTCGATGTCTGCCGGGGCGGCCACCTCCATCTGTCAATCAACCTGGCTGGACCTCTGATAGCAATGCTAATAACCAGGCCAACAGCAGATTGGTTGGAACCAGCGTCGGACCAAACAACCAAGCTAATCCATTACAGCTTTGACAGTAATAATCTCCCCCCAAACACAGAGTCCCCTGTGCTAAACGTTATTTGACCGTTCCTGTCACGTAGGCGCTGTCGGGTGAACTGGGCCGGATGATGGATGACCCGGACCAGAGCCCCTCTCATTCATCACCCTATGACATTATATTTGGGGCTCGTCTTGTTTCAGTAATTTGATGTTTCGTTGTGATTTTTGGATTATGTTTAATCAAGATGTGTCCATCCGTGATAAATTTTACTGAGAGGTTCGTGTAACATTGTATGTGTAGGGCGCATGTGTGTGTATGCATGTGTAGGCCGTGTGTGTTTGTGCATGGTTGTGCAAGCATACGTACCTATTTTGTATGTAAGTGGGATTTTCTTATGTGCGTGCAGTTTGCCTGCATTTTGTCTCACGTCTACCATGTAAAACAGTATCCTATAACAGCGGGACAACAGTGCAATGAGTTATCGACGGCTACAATCGAGCATCCTCGCCATGGCGACAAGCAGTAACAGCGAGTGCACCGGCGGACATGTTTGTTTTGCAGAGTAATCGCGCTGGTCTCGCTGTGGTAGGTGTACTCAGAATCAAACAGCCTCACCAGACAAGGGGCAAATATATACGGCTCCTGAACTTTGAATTGTTCCCATTAACACCAGTGGGTTGTGGTCTTTTCTCGCTCAGCAGCTCCAGACTCGCGTTGGATCTCTGCTCCTCCACCAACCTGTAGGATTTTTTTCCTCTTTCTAGAGGTCACTGATTTCAGAAGAAGACAAGGAAAAAGTGGAATGGGGATCAGAAGGTCGGGAACAAGAAAAAAAAAACATTTTCAAGGCAGTCGGCCCGAGTCTCGAGTTACAACGAATGTTTTTAACATCAACATTCAACGCGAGCATTGAGAAATGATACGTCAACTAAAAACACGTCCCCGGAACAAATGCCTGTTTTGTTATGGGGCCCGGTCGGTTGAAAACGACTAAATGATCGTTCTGCATTTCTGTGTATGTCGGCTCCTGTGAAGATTTATGTGACGCGAGTGGTCTGGGCACGTTTCCTCTCCGCCATGACCCTGTCAGATCCTATCGCAGGCGGAGGGCGGAGGCATTTGTCACACACGGACACGGTCGTGAGAGATTCTCACCCCGGGATTTCATCCCATCCAAAAGAGGGGGAACTGTGATTGGGGCTTAATGTTTTGTTGAGCATGGCGTTCACGCCTGACCCCACTCACAGACGCTCTATACTGGAACAGAGTGACCCAGAGAAGAACGAGTCGCCTTTGGACAACCACCGCACAGCCCGGCACTACTCATCCAGGATCACAGAAACTTCAAAACCCCCGCCATTTTAACCTGAGCCATTAAGAATGGTGTATGAATCCTCGTAAAAATATACACATATTTCTACAGTCAATATCCTGGGTGGAATGGCGCTGGCGGTGAAGTTCTCTGTGGGCGAAGAGGGATAAGTTCCTGTTTATAAACACACTCTGGCTCGGTCCTCCTCCGAAGCGGTGTCCTCTGTTTCAACCCCCAGAACGTTCCCCTGTCGAGGCCCCCTCTTTACCTCTGTCTGCCCCCGCCATCCGTCATGAAAGACCCAGACTTTGTTGTCGTAATGGAGAACCAGATGAGCTCAGAGCCGACGCTTTTACTCCAACTCACTCCTCTCTCTCAAAAGCATTTGACCTGAGCATGTGTGTGGGTGAGTGTGTGTTTGGGGGGTTTTGCGTGTGTTTCATGGGGTACGGTCCTAGACCTTAAGAGTGTGTGTTTGTGCTTATGTGACGGACGCCAAGACATTTCACTTTAATGATCAATTGTTTTTTAACAAACAGACCTCGTGCATAACTTCAAACTTCATCACCTTGTTAGAACACATTTACCATTTGCTATAGGGTTGGAGCATCATTCCTGTAGTTATTTTGCTTCACCGTAAATGTGGTTCATTTGGCTGCCCAGTTACATGCACAATCTACATACTGCAGTGTTTGGACAAACGGCAAAAAGTGTTTAAAACAGTCTCCACGTGAAATTAAAAAAAGCTATAGTCTTGCGAAAGACTATTGCTGTTTCTCTTTAAACATCAGTAGTTGCACATTTTAAGAAAAGGCTCCTTGAAATTTTGGATGTATAGCTATGCAAGACTAGCAGCCCGCAGATTAAGAAAAGAGTTTGGAGACCAGGGCAAAACAGGAACTAAACAGCGTTTGTTTGAGTGGTACACATGTATGATGATAACAGTAAATATCTTTCAATGCTTTTGCATTGACATGCCTTTATAGACCGCTTATGCATAAGGTTTGTCATTTGTTTTCTGGGGATGTTTTAAAGCATTTATTTTTGGTGTGTCAGGCCAAATAAATCTCTGAAATTAAACGTTGATCAAACCAACTGACTCGAATAGGCTTTAACGATAATAGTATGTGGACAATAAACTGACATACTTAATTAACACTAGCTATAGCATTGTATGTTTTAATAAAACATTTTGGATCTTTGGAACAGGTAAGTAAAACTTTATATTGGTATGAATGCCTAAATGTGCTTTTTAACAGTCTCTCCCTATAATCTTCATTTGTCTTTTCGTCATCGTGCCTTAGACAATATTCCTAAACAAATCTCACTTCTGTAGCTTTCTGCCTCTCAGTGATTGCCCGATGACTTGACTGCTTATGACAGTTGTAGCCAAACAGAGGGACTGGCTAATCAAAGTCATGTGTGCATTCTGAGGTCCCGTATTCACCTCTGACCTTTCATTTCTCATTAATTTGTGCTGACATACAATATCTCATTTGTCAATGCCTTACCTTATTCAGACTGTTCCACATGTGTGATTAATTAGGTTCCACTGTTAGTTGATTTTTAACCCCTTTTATGTCGTTCTTTTTTATTTATTTTAGGCTACTAGTCTATTTTCTTTACGGTTACATTTAAACAGTATTTAAGCGCAAACTACTCACGATAAACATTAGTCCATAAAAAGCATAATAGGCATTTTTACTTACTACAGCGGCTAATGAACATACTAACCAGAAGTCCTTTCTGACCTAAGATGTTAGTAAAGATTTACGGCTAGATATTGTAGTTTTACAGGCTAATCAGGAGCCGCTGAGTACAATAAAAAGACAGTAAATGTGTCTGAATGAAAGAGGGCTCAGCTGGTCCAGTGTTGGTGTGAGAGCCTGTCACATACACTGGACGACAGTGGAAACAAAGTTGTCAGGTGAGTAACCTGTGACGACATCTGTCACTTTGATTCTCAGTAGTCTCCCGTGTTGCTAGTTCACTGTCCAGCGTGCCTGTCCGAATTCTCCTCTCTCGCCCTAATCCAAGTCAAAACTCTCATGTCCAGAGATTCAAGACGGAAAAGGACAGGGCTTGAGGGAGAGGATGACCAGGATGCCTATTCTCTAGAAATTCTTGAATATCACCACAAAATGGGGAGGATGGGTGTCGGGAGCCCTGGCTTGACGCGCTGATCTCGAGACAAACCGCAAATGACACATAAACACACAATGTCGGAGACATTACACTGTTCTCAGGTAGCAAGAAATGGTGTACTTCGCAGAAAATGTGAATATGAATAACGTTGTTTTGGTCATTGTCTTTTTTCAAATCCAGTTGATGTGCCAGCCTACCACTAAGCTGTCTTTCTTCTTGACATATGAGGCCATGATTCAATACAGAATGATGGCATGTCAAGGTTGATACCGGAGAGAATGTTTAGAAGACCTGACACATCAAACCTCAACATCCACTCTCCTGAAAGGATCCTAACCGCTCTATTCCTGCCTTCCTGGCCCTTCTCTCAACTTTAACCCTTGACCCCCGGGATGTGTTGCTGTATATAAAACAGACTTAGAGGCTATTGCTGCTAAACTGCCACATTTGATTTTCCTCATTTCAAAGATCCAAATTCAAACACTAAATGTGCCCAGATAGGAGAGCAAATTGGATGATAAACATCTATCTATTTGTAGGGAGTTAATGAAATGTGTTGGGGATTCTGAATGGAAAAGATATACATATGAGGTTATATTTGACATAGCTGATTCAGAAGCTTGTCATGGCATGTCTGTATCTATCACTCAGATTGACTCACCTGGGATCAGATAAACGGTTGAGAGATCATGGGGTGCAAAATATGAGCTTGTTAAAAGAGCAGGCCTATTGGTTGTGGAAGCATAGTAGTCCATTAAATGATTAGCATTTGAATGTTGTCATTACCGTTTCAATCAATAAGTAAATACTGTCATCTGTTGCCAAATCTTAAATTGCCCTATGTCGGGAATTTTGTGACACTTTTAGTAACAGGGTAAAAAAACATAACTTCATAACTCACAAAGCATTTAATTTTTTTTATAGCCACTAGCCTAGCTCCAACTTGACCCCGTGTGGATTAAACCGAGTTTCCCACCAGAGGCTGATTCTCACAGCATCTACCAGCATCAGGCCCTGAGCTTGGAAATCTTGCCAGGCTGTTCTGGGTGACGTCAGCCCGAATCTGGAAAATGGGTCCCAGGTCTGCTGCTTTGACAGGATGAAGACATGATTGAGAAGATGAGTTGGGTGGGTACTAGGCTAAGAATTTGTGTCCAGGGGGTGAAATAAAACCACCGGCATCACCCGCGACGACCCCCCCCCCCATTCCTTGATTGAAGAACGAGAGAGAGAGACAAATTTGTGATGAGTGAAAGTGTGTGTGCGCGTGCTCCTGCGTGCATGAGTGCGAGTTGCTGTGTTCGCGAGTTGGGCATCTGGGCGGATAGATGGAAATAGGCCCTCAGATTGCAATGCATTTTTTATATTTGGTGTTATGGAATCAATGTTTTAACGAGGCAATGTGTTTAGAGCCTTTGCAGAGTGTACCATATCTTTATAGCGTATATCTTTATTTGACCGTTAAAACCGCAGTGTGAAGAACATTGCACTGCGAATGCACCCCCATCCTTTTATGTTTTTTCGCTCATGCAAATTCCTACGAGAAACTGTGCCAGCCGAGAGAAAAACATGGGAGTTCATGTTATGAGTGATTGTTTCTCTGACTTATACCATGCTTCGTCTCGTTTCTGTTAATTAATGTCAATTTATCTACTTGGCATAATTTAAATGAGGCCTATTCGAATTCATTCATTACTCGCTTCTAGTCGCAGGTTCCGTTTAGCAAACAGAAGTGTTGCCAGTATTTTGCGCCAGTGAATGGATGTGTTCTGAAAAGATGAGTTCTCTCACGTGATGTTGCTTTCTGTGGGAGGGATGACCCATATTTCATATGGATCGGCGCTTGTTTCCGGCAACCTTCAAAACGAATTTATCTTAACTACAGTGAGCAAATGCTGCATGCATTTTAATATGCTTTGTTTTTGTGTATTAAGTTGACTACATCTGGAATATGCTTCGGCTTGTACACCTATGCTAAAAAAATACTTACCATTTTAAACACCTTTTTGCTTGTGCTCCGAAAGTATACATCGTTTTTTATTCGGCTGCTGCTTTCTAATCATAATCTTTTTAAATAATGAGCATCAGCGAACATGTTTCCTTTTTAACTTCCTAAGTAGCAAGCTTCGGAGGATCCAGGAAGCGTTGATTGAACTGTTCTTGTAAAATGTCACATTTTATCAGTGATATATCAAGTCAATTTACAGCTATCAAACTACGAATTAAATTACCTTACGAATAAAGGCATTTCTGTATAATGTATTTAACCATTAGCTTCAGGGGATTGGTTTGAAGTTATCGTCGTTTTTATACGTCAATTAACATGTTAATTGACAAATAAATTATAAACAAGAATATTATCCATAAAGTTAGACTTAAAAGCCCATTTCACTACACGTTCTTATATTTGGCATTTGCCATCAACCGACCCACGATGTTTTACACAAATATCGATAAGGTGCTAGTTATAGCATGTGACATTAATATCATTTCGAGAAAACATTTCCCTTTTTTCTTCATAGCGGCTAAGTCCTTTAACAAAAACAAATACATCATAAAAGAAATAGTCTTTTAACGAAAAACGAAATCTAAAATGCTAAATGAATTATAAAATGTAGATGAGATGTGTGAGAAATCAGATTTTAAACAACCAAATATCCCTTAAATACAAGCTTAATCTCACAAAACGAATAGTATATTTTAATATATCTAAAGTATTTACTGATGATGGTATAATACATGTAATTTCCATTTGGTAATTTTAAGTGAATTGAGATTAGAAAAATAGGCCACGTAATATTGCAGTAATGACATACGCATTCTGATTAAGTCAATAATTAAAATAAATATAAAAATAACACAAATTATAGGATGCCGGTTAAATAACATATTAATAACCTAATAACAACAACAGTAATAATAATAATATTGTTAATATATAAAACGTATACTTTTCCCAACTGAAAATGTTTTGATAAATAAAACGAAGAGCCTTCTCAACCTGACGCCTATGCCATGCCTAAATCATAATTGCACATTTACCGTTGGCCCACGAGTCTCTCATCTTGCGCTAATGTAATTCTTCTCATCAATACAGCACACAGGATCGTTGCTGTCTGACATTGATAAATGATCTTTCAAGTAGCCCACAGCATTTTTTTCCCTCTGACAAACTCACATCCTGCAAGACAGTCAATCAACAAGTATTATATCAAAATAATATAGGAACGAATTCATAAAGGTTTTTTTGCTAGGGGATTCACGTTATGCTTTATGCTAGGGGATTGAAATAATAACAATTCTTCTGAAAATATATCTAGTCCAAGATTTCTTTTTTATTTCTTGGCAGAAGTGTCCTCTAATATTTGTCTTGGGACTATTGTTCTTTTTAAATTGTGTCTTGATAAAAACGACCGATTATGGCTTTGGGATAGTCTCCCTATTTCGAATAGATCATCCATCATTCCTGTCAGCCTCAATCGAATGAGAAAATGGCGACAGCAATTTCGTCTCAAATCGACCAAAAAAACGTAACCAATATCAATCCGACGACTAGTGTTGCGTTGTTACAAACAAAAAGTAATTTACAAAGTTAGGCGGTATTTAATCTGCTATGCCGCAAACAGACAAATCACACTGTAACTAATGTATTTATTTTGCCGAAACTGCGAACTAAAATTAAATAGTATTACATTCGAAATCTTATTTAAATTAATTTATGAAATATACTGTTTTTTGTACAAAATATTAATTCTGTCAACAAAAGGGTTGGCTACTTCTTTTCCAATAGAAAACAAATCTTGGCTGAAAAAAAGACTCCTCTAGAAGCTCTGAGGTAAAGGTTTAAAATGAATTTTTATTTTGGTTTTTAGTGCAGAAACCTTTCCCTTCTTCCTGTGTGCTATAAAACTATTTGTATATGATGTAAATAGAAGTCAGTCCTGGATCAAACCTACCAGTATTGAGCCCATTAACTCTTTCAGCATTATTCAGGAGAACACAGATCAATCAAAATCAAAACAGTAAAAAACAAATTGATTCAGTGCATGAGCAATAAAAACATTTGGCAACATTCAGTATACAAATAAAAAGAGGGCTTGTTTTTTTGTTGGGACCAGGATTGAGCTGCGGTCAGCAGTCACTCAAACTCAAGAGTAACTTTCTTTCTTCTTCTCTCTTTTACAGCACATAAAGGTGGGAGACAGTGATAAACTCTCACTCTATAAACTAGTGACCACAAAGCGCAAACATGAACAGAACAGTCAAATGAAAAATCACAAGTCTATACACCACAACAGTAATTGAAACTCTTAGAGTTGTCATTATCTTATTAGATATTCCACAGTGGTTGTTTTCAAATGGTATGTTCATAGGATGAAGTCTGTATGCGTGTGTGATAGCGTCAGGGCTTGTGTCTGTGTGTGCATGCACTCGTGTCTGCGTGAGTGTGTGCTGTGTGTACGGGCTGTGTGTATGTACAATTGATTCAATATATCTTGGGCAAAGACTGAAAACTGCTCCCCATGGTCCACCATTGTAGAAAAATAAATAAATAATTTAAAAAAGAAAACAAAAATGTGTCAAAATGTTGTTGAGGTCATTTTAGCTTCCGTTGTTCATTTAGAAGTCTTTTTTTCTTTTTAAGATTGTTGTCTTTCTTGTTATTGTAGCTGTGTTGTTTTTTTACTAGCTCCTGGTCTTCCTCCAGGCATGGGGTTAGTAAAGGTCAAGGTGGGCGGGGCCTGTGCAGATGTGGGCGGTCCCAGGGTGGGTTTAGTCCTCTATTTTCCAGTGGTGGTGTGGCGGCCATGGTCAGATGATGGCTACATGCGTGACTGGAGTTACGCTCTCACTGGACCACGCCACAATATGGAATTTTCCCTGAGCAAACCACGGAGGCCTGGGAAAAAGCAGAGGCAACCTGGGTCAGTCTCTTATACAAACATATCGTAACACACTGCAAGATTGGAACCTAAATTGTTTAAGGTAAAGACATCGCCACACATGACTGGGCCAGCGTTGAGTGAGTTCTTTAAGTAATTACATAATTGGGACAGTTCTTGTTCAGTGGTATATTTCTCAGGGGATTTCTAATAGACGTCCCTTTATGAATCGGGCTCCACCATGCATGCAGGACACCACATATTGCTGCAAAACAGCCCTATATGGAGCCTGGGGCAAATGAGTTGCCATCACAATCAGCATAAGGTCTCGCTGCGGATGAAATTAGGGGAGAACGGTATCACGCCTCCCGTATTAAGCCGTTACAGTAACCGGTCAATGATCATTTAGCGAGAAACTGCTGGATGAAATAGTCTGAAAATGATCTGGCCCGCATTTATTCAGCCTGAGCGCATGAGACGTCTTCGCCTGGGCCCCACTTAAATCGCAGGCGTGTGTCCGCCCCTGCCAAGCCTATCGCACTCTCTGGACTTCATTCTTAAAATCAGGGAACTGTCCGGAAGGGAAAGGGGCTGCGTCGGCGGAACTGGCGCTCGGTGAAAAGTGAGGCGAAAGCAAGCGGTCTCCCTATTTACATATAAAGAGCTCAATTAATCAAGGTAAGTGTCATTATAGCGGGCCTCATTGAGCAGTGGAGTGTGGGTGTTAAATAAAATCCGGTGAGCTCCAGTGCCTCCGGCAGGCGATACGTCTTGATTTGTGAACTGTCAGCAGGGCCAGAGAGCTGATAGGGCGAGAGGAGAACCCCGCACTCTTAATCAGATTGAGCCCGAAGAAGAAGAGGACGGAGAGCGAGGAAAAACGGTGAAAGGGAGACATGGAGCGAAGGAGAGGGATGGAGGAGCAATTGAGGGAAGGAGGGGTGAGGGAAATGGAGATAAGAGAGGAAGAATGATGGAGGAGGGTGGGCTTGTGGGTGTCAGATGGGAGAGAGATTGAGGCCGTGCTTACTTCGCCATCTTCTTCTTCAGGCTTGCCTCGGTTGGAAGGAGTTTACATGTAGTGCCACTGTCCATCCATGCCCATATTCATTCCCATGCCACCCATTGGTCCTGTAGAATGAGTGACAGCGAGAGAAACCGATTACAGGATGCAATCACAAGGTTGAATGAAACAATTTCCCAATAACTTAACATAAACTGAACGTAAACACAGATTCTATGCTACATTTGTAGACAGACAAAAACAACAAGGGTTCATACCGCCAGGCCGAATCCCCATGTGCTGCTGTCCGTCAAGTACAAAGCCTCCCATTGGTTGACCGTCAGGGCTATATGCTGTCCCCTGGCCCACTGTGGATGTAGACATACAATACTAGATTAAAATTGCAATCAGTGCAGATATGTCATATTATGATATTGTTACATTTCTATGGCTCAGTATAAAGATGTTATATTATGATTTACTTGCATTTCTATTGATCAGTATATGAATACACTACTAGATAACAATAACATATCTATAAGTGGGTAACAATACTATGTAATAATTATGTATCTATCGGTCAATTCAGAGATATTCTACTTGATTGCAATTACATTTCCAGTATCAGTATAGTGGATATTATGAGTCAGTATAGAGTCTCAATATCATATTATAATTACATTTCTATGTGTCAGTATAGAGATCGAATACAAGATAACAATATGTATTTCGGTCAATATATAGATGTAATACAATATTATTATAACATTGTATTCAATACTAGGTTAGAATCATTTGCATGTGTCAGTACGGATATATAATACTAGGGCATTATATATCCGTTCTATGTGTCAGAGATGTAATATTAGATTATAATAATATTTCTATGGTCTGTATAGACATTTAACCCTAGATTATAATTCAGTATGGGGAGTAGAAGACATAAGTCATTATAATAAGAGTCCAAATGAATTATCCTTATCTACACTAGAAAATAAAAACATATGTCAAAATGGATTAAATGACAGAGCATCAACACCATCTAATTATCAATCAACCAATGGAAGTTGTTTACCAGCTCTATTAGATTGATCAATCATAGGCTGTACTATTCTCCTCCTGGCATTGATGAACCTGAGGAAGAAAGGAGAATGGTGAGACATGAAAATAACCTTTACACCTACAGAACAACATGGCTACAAAGTACACAAAGCTTCTGTTTAGAAATTATATCCCTGGTCCATTTAGGTTTATCTTACACAATCACAGCATTCAGTATATTTCCAAAAAAAATCTGGTTTTAATCCAGTTTGCTTGTGTCTTCTAGGATTAGACTGGTAATCACTATTATTCTTATTGACACGATTTGGGGTATTTGGAGAAAGCTACACAATCTATTGATGTGGGTTTAGCTCCTCTAGCCTCAGGCTGTGATAAGGGTAACCGCGTTGTCCATTTTGAGAAGAGACATACTGCTATCCAACTGAATGAACAGCTAGGTAAGCTAAGCATTTCTCTCATGCTTTAAATAAGTATATTGAAGTATATCCCTGACCAAAACCCATATGCTTTTTAAGTCTCAGGATTAGAGGGGCATGTCTATGTAATTAGGTCTGAACCTGATACCCTTAAAGAAGACCCTAGCATGGATTCTGGGACTAGTGAGGATTAATCGCAAGAAGCCAATGTCGTCTCAATTAATTCAAGCCTGACCTTGTTGTAAGATCCAAGTAAAATGATGCTTTTCTGATGACACACCAGAACTGTATCCTGGAAACCAAATCCAAAATCCCTCTGTATGTTCCTCTATCCTCTGGGATAATTTGATTGGACCCCACCCCCCTTCCCATAATGGGCTAAGCCATCTACAAAGGGTTCTGGGTTGCCGGGCATTAAATACGCCTTAATCCATCATGTCATACATGTAAAATGAGTCTGGGAGATTGTAGGTGCAGGAAGGTGTGTATGTGGAGGTGGGGGTCTGTCGCTATCTCTTAGGGCACCTCAGTACCCTACACTTCCATTTCATTTCCATTCCTAATGAGCTCCTTCAACGTGATTGTAGGTAGGTCCGAATAGGAATGCACGCAGCTTGCCAATCATAAACCCAAGAGAACACGAAACTACAAAGGAAAAAAAAAATACCAGAAAGGAAAGGAAGAAAAAAGGAAGGTACGATAAAAGACACAAAGAAAAAAAAAAGCAGAAAGGACAAAAAAAAAAGAAAAATAATTAACAGAAGAGAGACAGTAAGAGAAACAATAAAGGCAAGAAATAAAGCGAAACTAAAGTGCCAGAGTTATGATTAGCGTAGGGTCTTTGGAGGTCAGTTACCAGTTGTTCACTTGCAGAATGGTGAGCCCGGTGTCTTGTGCTAGCTGCTTCTTCTGTTCCTCTGAAGGATACGGGTGCTGTGGTAGAGAGATGACAGAAGGGGAAAAAATCAAAACTCCAGTGTAAAACACCCAGCGTTCATTCATTTAAAACGACATAAGGCGAGGCTTGTTCTTTTCACACTCTTAACGGAAAGTCAAACTCAGGAAACGTAATCAGGCCTTGTGACAGATTCACATCCACAGTGACCACAGGCATAAACACACACACACACACACAAGTCGGTCTCCACAGTTTGCATAAGCAACCCTGAACTACCAAGAGTGACCATTGATTGGCCCCTGAACACTCTGGGCTCAAAGTGCTTGGCATTGTTTGACATTATTGGACATTATTTGACATTATTTGACAAATGATCAGACGCGTTACAAAGGGACACAATGGCCGTCTTTGTTGGGCCCTGAATGGGAGTCGGCCCCCGTCCCGCTGTCCTGCGCCTCCCCGCTGGCCGGGGGACCGAGGGAGGCAGATGGCAGACAGAGGTGATCCATGTACAGGGTGCTGTCAGGGCCGCAGCCACCTCCTGTGGTCACTGGGTGAGGGATGAGCTTCCAAGCACTTCATGTTTAAACAGGTCATTCAGGCACACACACAAACCCTTGCACGTCGGACGCTCTGTTGCAAGCATCACGTACACGCCCACACGCCCAGGCACACACACACGGCAAACACACATGCGCATAGAAACTGAAATGATGGTGACAAAGTCCATTGTTGCCACTAGCGATCGCCATGGTCACCTCCCAGCTTGGTGGCTGACAGACCAGTGATGGATGGCTTATCACTCCTCCCTCCACCCAGAAGAACCCCTCTGTCTTCCAAAACCTAACCTTCTGCCAATATCCCTGCTTCAATCCAACCCAAATTCTCTCAGATTTACAACCCTCATAAGTAATGCTACTTTACTCAGGTCACAGCCTGAGCTAAAGTATCCTTCTTACTTTTGTACACACCTTATTCCTATTTCCTAGTGAAAGGAAGGGCATTACGTTTGAACAGGAAGACCAACTACATTTGAAATGGTATTGTGGCGGTCTTCAGACAGTACGACTCGCATGGAAACCAACAGTACCTGTAGGTCCATGCCAATGGGCCAATAATGAATCCCAGAATGAGTCTAAACCATCCACAGCTGCTTTCTCTAGAGCTTTGTAGAGGAGGATCTTTAGAGTTTTTTCTTAGAATTGGGGCCACAAAAGCCTTGAGGCTAAGACTATCTAGAGAAGTTCCCCCTTTTTCCCTTTTCCGACCCCGGCCTCAACGGTAAAGTCGGGACAAAACCTAATCCGTCTCCTTTCACAATTCACACCCTCTGCGGCCTGATGAACGCTTGATCGCCTGGGTGTTGCAATTGGACCATTCAGAGAACATTGAGGGGCCAAAGTCCCCTTCACACCGTGTTCACGAGGCACATCCTGCCACGACAAACACTTGTGCTCAACCAATTAGAATGAATAGGGACGGGGAACAGAGAGGGGATAATTCAATTAGCCCTTCTTTCCCCTCTTCTTTTTTATCTGACAAATCTAAAGGTGTTTTTTGGAGGAAAGGATTACTGCCTGAACAGGGGCTGTGCGGACGCTATTCACCGGCAAACAAATAGCAAGCTATGAAAACATCGGCGAATGGGAAGAGGAGAGAAGGAGAAAAAGGATGCTTAGAAGGAGTAAGAAGGAGTTCGGAACGGTAGCGGTGCGTGGACAAAAGGTGAAATGGGTGGAAGTCGTTGGAATGTGAGATCGCGTGAATCGAGGCCATGCATTCTGCCAAGGTAGTCCATTCGGTGCTTGCAAGACGTAGTTCAGACGCCCAGTAGAGTGGCGTCGGCCCCAGTGTGTGCCGGGAGGGGCCACCGCCAGACAACGCACAATACTCGTCTTCATACAGCTCGCCGAGCCTTCGCCCCAATCACGGTTTGCATGAGGAAAACATCAGAGGGAGAAAAACTGTTTGGCGCGAAGCCCTACAAAGCCAAAGGCTGATGTCCTTGAGTTGACGCACAGCGTTGGATGCAAGGCGGCAGCCTGTTCCCTCGAGAGGCACTTGGGGGACACTTCAGAAGAGTCATAGGACGTATGAGCACGACATAGGCTTCGTGCACATTGATCACCTTCAAAGCCGCCTGCACACAAGGTTGTGCCGTGGCCACAGAGAGCGACTTGGTCGGACCGGCTGAAGCCAGGACTCGGGTTTAACCCTTCGTCTTACCGTGAGGTGCTGGAAGAGCCACGCCCGCATGATGTTGGTGGCCACTTTGGGGAAGATGCCCCTCTTCTTCTGCCTCTTCTTGTCCTGGTCGTCTTCGTCTCCCGTGCCCGGCGACGCCAGGCTGTTGTCGAGGCCGTCTCCTACGACAACACAGAGTGGAGGGGTGGAGAGATGCGTTAACAGGGAGGAGGCCACGAACACGACCGGAGGGGCACCGGGGGAGGGGGGGAGGGGGGTCTAAGGGAACGGCAGCGTAGCCAGGCCGTCTTGAACATTTTGCACCTCCTCGCCTGCTCTCTACGCAGTGTCTGGATAATGAAGAGCGTCTCATGTACTGTACCGTGAGAGGGCCCGACGAGAAACCCAAGCTATTAATTCAATCCGAGGCCCGCGCGTCTGACGTGAAGTAATGACTCCGGGAGCCGGGGCTGTACGCTTGACATGAGGTAATGAACGTCGGAGTCGTGACTGGACGCAATGTTTAGGCGGTTGCATTTTTATTTTTACCCTTCGCCGTTTGATATCGACTAATGACATCCCATTTTAGGGAGGAAAATGTTACTCCCAAAAACTAGAATTGTAACTTAATTGTTCGGGTGTGTGATGCCGCTAAGAGCTTTAATAGACATTGGCTAGGGATGTGTGGGTAAATGGGTGGGTGGGGGTCTGTGGTCATTTTCCCCTCAAGCCCCAGTGTGTTCAGTGACCTACCCCCAACACAGCCTCCAGTCTGTCTGCGTTGGACTGTCTGACTCACACGGGGCACGAGAGCAAGCGCCAAAAAACCCCACACAGCCCCGTTCTCTCCTCCCGGCGTGATTAGCACTGCGGCCTCGTCGGAAGTCAACGGGAACCTTTTTGCGCGAATCAATTCCGGGAGGCTCCCTTTTTCAATCGGAGACTTCCGCGGCCTTCAGCCCGGGCCTCCGCGCTCCTCCTTGCTCCCCTTCCTCTGTGCTCTTGCTCCCTCCGTCTCTCTCCTCTCCCCCTACGCCATTAATTGTGCATCAGCCGAGATGATTTACTTTTAACAGTGGTGGTTATTTTTCTTGCCCTCGGGGCAGAGATGCCTTGAAAGCCTGCCTTGAGGGCACGTGAATAATGCATCTGAGAGACTCCTCCCCTGAGGCGGGACAGGAACCCTACTTTTCTTAAGATTCACCCTGGCGTGTCTTTTTGTTTTTGGGGATGCATCAATCAAGGGGCTTCTATACATGCGTCCATATTCATGCATAAATATTTCAGCTAATGAATATCGACATTAAAAAGGATGAGTGGAACTGAGTGGGGTGGCGTTTGGGATGGGGGTGTAGGGAGGAGGGGTGGGAGTTCTGACGGATGGTGGAGTCCTAGCGCAGGGCAGGGCACAGGTTTGTTCGGTCAATGTCTGATGCTCACGCGATGCTTGGTTTTGTTTGTCCTGTCTATCTGGAGATGTTCTAAAAAGCTGGTAGTCAGAAAACAGTTGGGGAAATGTTTCAGCTGGTGGAAAGCACTTTGTAGACATTTCGTGTCTCACAGACTTAGAGGCATTTCTTTTTCAGAAATTCCTTGAGTGGTGAAAAAAAAAATCAATAAAAACGATATCAATCAATGAATGAACGTGTTGCTTAAACTGGTGCGGGTGATGCAAATGACTAAAATCAATACAGGTCATTTTAAATCCTTATGTTCCTAAACCAAATAATGGATTAAAAAGGGAACAAAAACAGGAAATAAAGAAAGGACAAGACAGAGAGAACTCACTAGCACGGCCTAATTATATCTAAGGAGCGTCGACCCCCCCCCCCACCCCCCCCTCACACACACACCCTCACAAACACACACTGCTGTATCCCTCTTTTTCCATGCTCCAGAGAGGCAAGGCCGCAGGGCAGATCTACAGCTACGCTAATCGCTTCTGACTGTTCCCTGGCAACTCGGCCAATCTAACCAGTGTGACGGTGCACTACTCTCAAAGTCGTACCCGCGGAACGCTCCTTCCCCGGCCTATCTCCCTGGCCTGCCCCCCCCCCCCCCCCCCCCCCCCCCCCCCCCCCCCCCG
>JACXGK010002745.1:0-28004 GCA_016801125.1 Novumbra hubbsi
TACACCACCCTGGGGTACACAACCCTTACACCACCCTGGGGTACACAACGCCTACACATCACACACAGAACACGCTCACACACGCATACAATAAACACAGTCACACACACAAACAGACATCTCTAACGCAGCGATAACCTGCCAGGCTTCTTGTTCTGTACTTGACTGTCTTCCTGAATAGTTTCCCCTGGGCCGCACATCATCCCCTGGGAAACATCACCCGTCACTCATGTTGGCTCGGAAAAAAAAAGATTCTGCAGAAACCTGGATTTAAAAGCCTACAGTGCTTAGGGAATCGCAGTGTTCCTCCCTCTTGAAACTACAGCGGAAAACACTTATTGAACAACATATCGACCAGGTTTTAGCCATCAATCACCGTTCTCTCCCCCCTTGTTTTACCAGAGAGAGTTTGGTGACTATTTTATGAATGTTGGAGATGCTTTCAGCTCTTTGTAAGCTTTGTTTGGTAATGTGGGTAATATCTGGGGGAGAACAAGCTCTTCGTCAGCAAGGAACTACTATCCCACTCTAAATATCGTGATAAAACATCTTATTTGTTTGTTTACATTGGGAATTTTTTAAATGATCGATTTCAATTTGCACGGCATGAGATTATCACATAGAAAAGTCCATGAAAACGTGAAGCATGAAATGAGTTTGAATAAGAAATGTAGCTAAATTAATTGGGAAACAGTTACTGTCGACAGTAATCGACAGTGTTTGGAATAATTATTAAATTTGAATAGTAATTGTGTCCTTTCGTAGAAGAAACCTACATTTGCAGCAATCACAGCCTTGCAGACCTTTGGATTTATCAATTTGTGGAGGATCTCAAACAAGATGTCACCCCATGCATCCTGAAGCCCACCGGGTGAATTGGCTTGATGGGCATGTTGATGATCATGAAACATCAGCCGTTTCCAGCTACAGTGGTCATTGACAACATTGGCAACTTCTACAATTCTGATCAATATGATGTTATTCTAATGTGTTTTTATTTTGAAAACTGTGACCCCAAACTTTTAAACAGTAGTGTACATCTTAATTGTTGTTTAAGTTTGCATTACAAACACGTTTTAGCAGCTTTGCCTCGAGGTAGGGCCCAATTTAGCCAACGGCTGTGGTCTGACAGACGCAAACCGGGGTCCTCGTAGGATTGCACCTCTTAACATCTTTGCACTCGGCTACAAATGAACAACCCGTGTCCTCAAACGGGAGCCACAACATCTCTTGGAAACGTGTCTATGTGACTAAACATCTCAGACTTGGTGTTATTAGACTGTCAAGGTCTCTCACTCACTCAGGAAAGTGAGGTAAAGGAAGAGTGCTGTAAAGGAATAGTGAGGTAAAGGAAGAGTGGGGAAAGGAAAAGTGACATAAAGGAAGAGTGGGGTAAAGGAAAAGTGAGATAAAGGAAGAGTGGGGTAAAGGAAAAGTAAGGTAAAGGAAGAGTGGGGTAAAATAGAGTGAGGTAAAAGAAGAGTGAGGTATAGAAAGAGTGGGGTAAAGGAGAGTGAGGTAAAGGAGAGTGAGGTAAAGGAAGAATGTGGTAAAGGAGAGTTAAAGGAAGAGTGAGGTAAAGGAAGAGTGAGGTAAAGGAAGAGTGAGGTAAAGGAAGAGTGAGGTAAAGGAAGAGTGAGGTAAAGGAAGAGTGAGGTAAAGGAAGAGTGCAAGAATGTAAAATGTTTATGCACACCTACAAACTGCCACATTGCATAAGAGTTTTGTGGAAAACAACATACCAGAATAAATACATCAAATTAAACATTTAATTTGGGTTTGGGTTAGGGTTTCCAAATTTTTTTGGGAAACATTTGGAATAACTGTACTCACATTTTCACACTGATCTCCCTACATGCTAATTGTTCTGGTAGGAAAGCTTCAGATGACACTTACATATAATAGCAATCATGTAAGGGTGCTAGATTGAATCCTTAGTTGGCAAGGTTAAACAAAATCTGTAATCCTGTCCATAAGAATGTCTGTTTACCCTTCTGGCTTATCGTGGCAGACATTGCACCAATTAAATTCTGAGGGGTTGGTTAAGAGCTAAATGGTGGTTGGCCTATGTGTGCACTTGACCAATACCATTTAGTCCAAAGCCTATTAGCCCATATGCTCCAAAATACCATTAGACCATTTGAAACAAGATGGAGGACCATTAGCTAATTGTCTTGGAAGACAAAAAATATGGAAGACAATTAGTGATGAAATGGAAACAAAACAAGATCTAGGACCAATAGCCCATGTGTAATTGAGAAAAGACCATTAGCCAATGTGAAACAAGATGGATGCCCATTAGTCCCATTAAAACTATTAGCCCGTGTGAAAAAAAAGATGGACCCTTAACCATGGAAAAACCTCAGATACACATATCCACCACCACAGGGCAGAAATATCATATTTCCCTCCAAATTTCTCCCTTCTCTCCGCTGGCCGGATAAAAGAAACACCAGCTAACAACATGGGGTTACCTGTGAGAGTTTGTTCAGGACTCCTTGGCTCAGCACCAGGGGGCAGGTTTTCCCTTTTGACCCCAAGCGAACGTCTTCAACCGGGAAGAGAAGTGTGGTCGACACCGCCAGGCGTGGTGGTAATGTGGGGTTGCCCATAACGCAGGCACTGTTTGTTTGTTGCCATGTGCTTGTCAAGTGGAAAGGCTCCTTCTCCCTGCTGTCAACGCTGATGGCATTGAACTGGAATACAAGCACGTGTCCGACGAGTGGCCAGAAAAAGCGTGGCAAGCGGGGGTCTTCAGTGTCGCATTGGCAGTTGTAATTTCAATGTCAGTGGGTGAGCAAGCCTGTTCATTTTGATAACAGCATGCTGTCCAATGTTAAAGCAATTGCCCAGTGTTCCCAGATTTATTGGAACTACGACATATAATTACTGGAGTAAAATATCGATTTTTCCGAAAAATGGCAATTAGGTGTGTAAAATAATCGCAACCCCATTGAGATGGCTTGGGTCGTGGGAACCCCTTCAAGACGGTTGGAATGGCATTCCAGGTGACTACCTCATGAATCTGTTCATGGGAATGCAATGAGTGTACAAAGCTGTCATCAAGAAAAAGGATGGCTACTTTGAAGAATACACCAAAATAAAATTCACGTGCTATTTCATAGCTTTGTCTACAACGTGGAAAATAGTAATACTAAAGAAATGCCCCTTGATTGAGTGTGTGCAAACATTTGACTGGTACTGGAAGTAAAAATGTAAAACATGTCTGAATGTAGTTTGACAGGCCTTGTTTGTGTTGTTGCAACAATGCACCAACTGGCTGAAACCACCTGCAGGTGGTCACTGGAAGGGGGCCTCCGGGTGCCCATGTCCAGCAGCCTACCTCCAGCCCCTCTCCAGCCTACCTCCAGCCTACCTCCAGCCTACCTTCAGCCTACCTCCAGTCTACCTCCAGCCTACCTCCAGCCTACCTCCAGCCCTTCTCCAGTCTACCTCCAGCCTACCTCCAGCCTCTCTCCAGCCTACCTCCAGCCTACCTCCAGCCTACCTCCAGTCTACCTCCAGTCTACCTCCAGCCTACCTCCAGCCTACCTCCAGCCTACCTCCAGCCAACCTCCAGCCTACCTCCAGCCTACCTCCAGTCTATTCCAGCCAACCTCTAGCCTACCTCCACTCTACCTCCAGTCTACCTCCAGTCAATGTCATACAGAAAAACAACATATTTGCCAGTGGAGCCCACATTGGAGGCCCTTTGTGTTTCCGGCTCGCCAGCCTTAGAGGAGGTGGGACTTTGTCGCAAGGCTGTGAAGCGAGAGCAACATGACCCTGTACTGTTTGCCAAGAAACACAAACAGGCCTCCGGTCCACCTTTAGGGATGTTGCTGCACGCCTCGCTGAGCAACCGGCCAACCGCTCACACACACTCTGACACGTGTCCTCAGATCTGCCCCAGAAACCCGTGGCACACGTTTACACTGCTAAGAAGTGAAGGTGATGTGAAATACAACAAATGTATTTGGGCGTACTTAAACACCAATAACGTGGAAGTTAACATGAAATATGTTGTTTCATGTTCAAACGTATTGAAAATGGGAAAGAATGTAATAAGTGTTTCAAAGATCCGAGATCTTGAGTGGATGGGTTGAGTACAGTGTGGCTATAATGAGAACATGGATAAGATGGCACAAGACGCATTTTAACACAAGGCTTATAAAAGCACAAACTTGTTGGAATTCATGCTCCTTGCGGAATGTTCTACCAACCGCTGAAACCAAAGCTGAACTTTTTGGATGCTATTGGCTGTGCCATCCACAGTGAGAACCACATATCGATGGTCAAGAATGGTGGCGAGCGTGATTCAGGGATGCTTTTCTGTGGACCTGGAAGACTTCATTGAAAGAACCTTCTGCTCTGTTGGATAATTCTACAGTATAATGTGTCAGGCATCTGTAAGTTGTATGAAGAGGAGGACCCTGGGCTGGTTTGTAAGAACATGATCTGTACACACAAACAGTTCTACATTACAATGGCTGAACATTTTAGAAGGGCCTAGTCAAAGTCCTGCAGTAAACCCGAAGAACATGCATTAATTCCTGAGAGGCTGTTCGCATTACAGCAGTGACCTGGAAGCAATTGGGGATAACTACCTTGGGATTCAAACAAGAAACCTCTATGGCATCCAAACTAGAAACCTATGGGGTCCTGGAAAAACCCTCTTCACAGCTAGGCTGGCTAGCACCCAGTTCATGCTGGAAACCCCACAAATATCATTTAAAGCACCACGGCATGGAAGAGTGTACCAGCATTTCTTCACAGGAGACGGATTAAAAACGGAACTGAATCGTGTGGGTTCCTGTCATCGCAACAGTGTTGCAACCAGCCATTCCGTACATGTAACTGGGCAGCTGTTCAGACAGGGGAATTGAGGGTTGTACAGCGCTTATTAAATCAATTAAACAATCATACTGTTGTGTTGTTTGTGTGCATACACACACACACACACACTTTGGTATTCCTCAATATTCCCACAAACCTCATGAAGGCACGGATGCAGAACTCCCGACTGTCTGTTTCCTTTCAGCGTTCCAACCCCTGAGTCCACGTGGAGTTCCTGCCAGGGCTGCTGTAGCAGTTAAACGTGATTGATCGTACACTTTGTGTCTCCCGCCCTGGCCTACACACGGGGCTCCAGTGGCTTGGCAAGACTAGCATGTCGCCCGGTAAAAGGGCCCTCTCAGCAAGAAGCCAGAACGCTCCACTGCCCTCGGCCTCGGACGCTTACGGACCTTTCCCATGCTTCCTCCCCTCCCGTTCACACCATCAAAGCATTTCAGCTCTGCAAAAGCACAGGGGGATTGATTGTTGCTTTTACTAAAAGAGAGACCGGAAAACGTACGAAGGGGAATAAGATTTGTCAGATGTTATTAAATATTTAAGTTGAGGCAAAGAAACGCTGGTGAGGTGGGAAGTCTAAAGGCATCTGGGGATGGAGGGTCAGAAGATCGCAGGTTTTTTCGCACCGGGAGCCGAGGGGTTTTCTTATCTTCATTTAAAAAGCTAAATCGCCTTGAAGGGACTGATTTTGAATTGTCAGAGAGCTGGCCTTTAAACAGCCAGAACACACTGGAGGACACACCTACTGGCCCCAAAAACGCCAGCTCTCGGGCTAATAAAATTATCGGAATAGTGAAAAGGTTTAAGTGACAATATTGGAAAAATCTGGATAATGTCATTCCACAGATAATGCCATTCCACAGATAATGCCATTCCACTGATAATGCCATTCCACTGATAATGCCATTCCAAGTCTTTCATAAACTACCTAGAAACCTTCAAGGGGTCTTTGTGTGTAAAAACCTCAGTCATCACCAAAAGTATGCGTTTGCTGATGAGTTGAAAAAGGTTAAAAATAACATTTTAAAGGAGTCACATTGTACCATATTTCTAAATCTTAAATTACTTCTCATAGTACAAGTAGTTGTTAATAATAAATAAAGGTCTTACACTTTTAAATTCACTGATAAAATATACTCTGAATTTCACAGGTACGATATTGCGGTTAAAAAAAACTTCAGTAAAACTGGTTCTCAAGAGCCTCCATTCCACAAAAGCTGATAAACTGTGACCTTAAAATTCCACTAGTCCATATTGTCGGGTTTAGTGATCAAGACTGAGACAAAGCTTTTATGGTCTTCTTAAAAGGTATGGATTTTATTCCTCTAAATTCACAAAACACTAAATGCATTCATAATTATATAGTCAAAAAACTTAATACTGCCAAGAATACTTATTAGGATCTTATCTGTCTGGCTTTAAATCTGCATACCATCATTATTAAATGTCTGGGTACAGCATATAATTACATGCATGGATATTTTAATTGAGCTAGAAAGACAAATGTCTTCCACAGCCCACAGTAGGCAAAGCAGACTACACTTAATTGTACATGTGTGAAACAGGGCAGATTGTAAGTGTACAGATAGTAAGTGTACAGATGAAAATAGGTTGACAAGAAAAATCTGGTGATCAGCTAGGCCAGTGCTCCAATTCCGATTTAGGAGTGTCTGGGGGATAAAGATTTATACTACTATATGACAGGAGAGGTGTAGTTGAGTGTGAGAGTTTCAGTAGTGTTCCTTGATCATATTTGTGGGTCAATCCATTTATTAAGTGGCCGTTGTTGACTGAATGTAAGTCTGAGCAATCATTGAGCTGCTACACGTTGCATGAATAACTGCTAAAGCAGGGCAGAACAAGATACAAAGAGTTGGATTTAATTTTTGAAGAGCAAAAGGAAAAGCTAAATGTTTTTTGGCAAAGTTTGAAATTGTTGTCATCAGGAAGTAAGCTAAATAGCACAAAATCACACACGAACCACACATTTAAGAAACTAGCAAGTGCTCATTATCATAAATGTCCCAAAATATTGTTTGCTTTTGTTTTACATCATATTGTTCAAAAGCGGACTAAATGAACACTGTAAAAATAAGATGTTTTTACATTTAACAAACATTTAACAAACAAACATAAGGTGACAGCTTCTGTAATGTGGAAGGGAAGGTATTGGTTTGAAATACCTTACTGCTAATATTTATCAGAACAATACCAAACTGTAAAATTGACTGTTTGAAACGTGTGACGGATGAAGAGCGGATTTGGAAGATCATGTCGAAAGACTAAGACTCAAATGTGTCCCAGAGACAAAAAGTGTTTTGTGAAACTTTACAAAAAGAGAGTTTTACAACTTTCTTTGGACAACCTGCGCTAAAAGCAGAATACGAAACAATTTGACTTAAGCAGTAACATTAATGAGGTCTAATGAAAAATGAACAATGTGAAAAAGAAATAGCTCAGAAATCCCTATAGATACAGAAATAATCTATAACAAAGTTATAATAAACCTCCACCTAGTCAAGCGCCAACAGGGTAGAGTTTGGGACTGCAATATGTTACAGGCACTGTCCTGGGATTTCCCGTTGAAACCTTATTTCACCAAACGGGAACACATTCTCATTTACAGCAGTGACCTGGGGAATAGACACAGACGGTTGACCCACCTTTTCCATTTTGTTCAACAGTCTGCCGATATTCAACGGAACATATTTCAGACCAGAGGCCTCCACTGCGAGCAGCATCGGGACCTGGGACCGTGACCGACCCGCTTGGTTTTGGAGGCCAAGCCGGCAGTGAGGGGTTTAGTATCCAGCGACTGGAGTGAGCCGCGCCATCGAGCGTCTGACAGCAACACTTGGACCTAAGCGCGAGGTATTTCAGTGTTCCCTGTGGGTCCGGCAGACGTGGCAGGGCCTGCCACATGGAATCACGGCCACGTTAGATGTGACGAAGCAGAGATGATCATCTCCTAAATCCAAAAGCCCGGAGGACAGAATAATAACGGGAATCTCACTGCTGCAGGGTTAAATGTGTGTCAGGCTCTCACCGCAAAGCGTCCCTTACTAAACTTTTACATAAACTCGTCTAGCGAAAAGTAAACATCATTCACATTTGTTTTGCCTGTCACTTATGCCATCATTGAGGTGGTGGATGAAAAAGCTTTTACCATCACTTAAAGTACTACAGAGTTACATGTAACACACACACAGGCACTCATAATCAATCTGAAATTCATCAGAAACCCGGAGCACAATGACACCTTAAAAGTATAATTATTGAGGTGTCATTATAAGAAAGGACATGTTTACCTCAAATATGTAATTAGAATCAAAAAGACTGTAATTTGGTGTCAGTACTCAAAGATCCTGTGTAGTAATGCAACTAGTTTGTGGTTTCTTCTTGACAGCTGTGAGCTCCCTCTCATAACCCTCCATCCAGACAAAACGGTGTGCCGATCCATACAAAATAAGTACTTGAGAAGAGATGTCAAACATGCAATGCAATTGCACAGAGTGGAGAAAGAAAACACTTGCTGGGAACAAAGAACAGTGAAAGTGTCAGAGAGACAGATGAACAAAAAGCAGGAGAGTCAGGAATTTGTTCGTATTGAAATGGCTCCTTTCAACAAATTCACAGTTTACTACTCAAAATGAGATTAATCTATTCTTACTATTTAAACTTAGCCAACTGGTTTACTGGTTCTGGGGTCAATACCTGGAGTTTCTCATGCTGTAGCAACCTAGTATTAAAAGAGATAGATAGTAGATAACTGATAGACGCAATGGCTGGATTGTTTAAATGGGGTTACTCTGATTAAGTACTCTGATAAAATGCTCTGATACATTTTTAATATAAAGATTATTTGAAAGGCTTACTTAAAACATTAACAGCAGATGTCTACCGGGCATTCTTGCAAGTAGTGAAGTAAAACATCTTACATATTGCACCTTTATTATTCTAAATGGTGTAAATTGCGAATAAGTCATGTTGCATGGTGAAAATTGACCCGTGATTGGGAAGAGCTGGTTGGATAGTCATAACATGAAAATCTTTAAACGTATGCCAATATGGATATGTAAAATTACTTTAAAATTATTTTTCAAACACTGTAATTTAAACATTATCATTCATGTAAATTAAAAAATTACATAAAGTCACAGAAGTACTATTTGACACAACAATAAGTGATTATAATTCAGAATTAGACCGGGGACACGATCTCTTCTCCCCGTGTGTTTATACAATACAGTATAATCAGGGACCACGGACAGAATGACTAAACCAAAGCAATTTCCTCCTGGCAATTACAGACCCAAAATAAGGGATAGTTAAAGTAGATTACATAGAACAATGCATGTTATTACTATGTGATACAAATTAGCCTGCCAGAACAAATCAGTCATCACGATGTTGCCAGAACGTCCTGTCCCGGTTCCCAGGACGCCCTCAAGCCGGGCCCAGTTCGCTGGAAAGGGTGCCCTTTTGGAAACATCTCACTTGTTACAAAGCAGAAGGACAATTGGAAATATATGCTTGGGTTGGTTGGTTGCGCAGACAGCGAAATGTCAAGCAGTTCCCGACCGGGAACATTAACAAAGACATCCTTCACTGGTGAGAAATTCATCTTGAATGGTTGGTGTCGGTCATAAACGATCATGGCTGATCGGGAACGTCTATTTGGTCATTATGGCCTGGTATGTCGCCAGGGGACGTCTACCTGAAATGTTCCCATTCTGAAGTCGCCATAAGGTTGTATGGCAGATCTCCACTAGGTAAAATGCCATCTCTGGTTAGATTTGGGGAAAATGCCATATCTGATTAGATTTATGGAAAACTTAACTTGGGTTAAGAATAGAGCCACAAGGCTCTGTTTATTGTCAGGGATGAGGACTGGAGAACATGTTGACCCCACAAGGCTCTGTTTATTGTCAGGGATGAGGACTGGAGAACACGTTGACCCCACAAGGATATAAAGACAAACGTGTGTGTTTGTGGAAGTCACACTGACAGGGAACTATGACAGTTGCTCCGCCCCACACTCACATCTTTTTAATGGCACAGGTAATTTCCCCACACCTCGTGCCTCAGCCTATACAAAATAATTAGGTTCACAGGTAGGTGTGATTTTCACATAGTGCAGCGTTTCAAAGGGGTCCACTCTCACAGTCCTACAAAACAGGTACAATTTCACTTCGTTATGCACACACATCGATTGCACTACTCTGTTTTGTTTAGTCAGGAACACAAACACACTTACAAATACAGACGTCTGTCTATCAACCCCCATTTCCAAAGAAAGCAGGGACGATGTGTAAAATAGAAATAAAGACAGAATGCAATGATGTGCAAACCATTTAAGCAGTATATGCGACAGTAAAAAGTACAGAGAAAACATATCAAAGGTTGAAATTGAAAGATGTTATTGTTCCTTGAAAAACATATGCCAACTTTCAATTTGATTCCAGCAACACATTTCAAAACAGATGGGACAGGGGCAACTAAAGACTGGAAAAGTCGTGTAGTCAAAACAATTAACCTAATTAGGTTAATTGTCAACACGTCAGTAATATGATTGGGTATAAAAAGAGTTTAGGGATCTCATCATATGCGGAACATAATACCATTAAAATATTTAGAGAATCCGGAGAAATCTCTGTATGCAAGGAACAGGGCTGAAAACCAATATTGAATGACGTCATATACGGGCCCTCCGATGGCACTGCATTAAAAACAGACACAATTCTGCAGTGGAAATCACTGCATTGACTCAGGGACACTAATAAAAACCACACGCCGGGTGCACAGTGTCTCTGCAGTAAGTTAAACCTCTACCTTTCAAAGAAGATATGGTACAGGTATGTTTTTATGTTGTTCTAACCCTAACCTAGATTACCCTAACCTAGATTACCCTAACCTAGATTACCCTAACCTAGATTACCCTAACCTGGACAAACCTATCCTTGATAACCCTATCCTACATTACCCTAACCTAGACAAACCTAACGTTGATAACCCTAACCAAGACAACCCTAGCCTAGATTACCCTAACCTAGACAACCCTAAAATAGATAACCCTAACCTAGACAACACTAACCTAGATAACCCTAGGCTAGATTACCCTAACCAAGACAACACTAACATAAATAACCCTAACCTAGATAACCCTAACCTAGATAACCCTAACCTAGATAACCTTTCAGTAACAGCCATATTACACCCACCCAGGGATTCATCCAGTTTATAACAGCCATATTACACACACACAGGGATCCCATCCGCTTATAACAGCCATATTACACACACCCAGGGATTCATCCAGTTTATAACAACCATATTACACATACACAGAAATTAATTTAGTTTATAACAGCCATAACATACAATTATTCTGCACTTAGTGTGGAGAGTGTTGAACCCTTCAGATTGTCAGTAGAGGCCAATTACAGCAAATGAGACAGTTGGACTGGGTGCAATGCTGCTAAAATATATGTAGGGTGGAGGAGACTGCAGTGGCCTAATTGCAGATGCCAATGGGAGAATCATTATATACCATGTCACTGATTTAATACAACAGGGGGCTCCCACAAGAGCTGCAAATCAAAATCAAACCAAAAGAAATCATTGAAAGCTACAGACCAGTATTGTCTCACTCCCTTTCCCCACACACACAAGGCTGTGATATGAACAAATAACAAGAACTAATAGAGCTCCACAATTTTTTTGTCTCTCTCTGCGTTCAGGGGCAGCCATGGTTGGGTCGGGCCGGACGCGGATAGCGGACGTGTGTGGCAAACGAACCATCACGTGTTGGTACCTCCGCCTGAACCGTGGTTACCTTAGCAATGACCTCCAGGACAACTGGTTTTCAAAACCAGAAGCTAGAACAAACAGGCCACACAGGTCCTAGATGTTCCAAATGTCCTGGATGTTCCACATGTCCTGGATGTTACAAATGTCCTGGATGTTCCACAGGTCCTGGATGTTCCACATGTTCTGGATGTTCAACAGGACTTGGATGTTCCACAGTTCCTGGATGTTCCACAGGTCCTGGATGTTCTACAGTTCCTGGATGTTCCACAGGTCCTGGATGTTCCACAGGTCCTGGATGTTCCACAGGTCTTGGATGTTCTACAGGTCCTGGATGTTCCACAGGTCTTGGATGTTCCACAGGTCCTGGATGTTCTACAGTTCCTGGATGTTCTACAGTTCCTGGATGTTTCACAGGTCCTGGATGTTCCACAGGTCCTGGATGTGCCACAGTTCCTGGATGTTCCACAGGTCTTGGATGTTCCACAGGTCCTTGGATGTTCCGGCGGGTTCTGGTTGGAAGTTGGAAAGCCATGGTTCATGGTTGCCTGTTCTTCAGTGACTGACAAACACTAGTTCGAATTAAACAGATATGTGCATTATTTCTTGCCCTTGTGCAAACACCCACATTTTCCCTCTGTTAATCAAGAAGTTGTGGCTGAATCCGATTCAAGGCCTCTTAGCTATAGGTTAAGGAGTCATTGTGTGGGTAGAAGCATCTGTACGTACGTAGATAGAGCGGCACAGAGAGACAAGAGAACGACAGAGACACATACAAAAAATAAGTGGTAAATATAGAATAGCATAGCATCTATAGCATAGATAGTGGAGAAAATTTTAGTGAAAAATGTAGGCCTGGCATTTTTAGCCCACACACAAACAGTACAAGAATTTCCTAGAGATCACAAGCAAAGGTGCCAGCTAATTGTTTTTATAAAACAACCAAACTATTTGAGATAGCCTTACCAATGTTAGCCAATGTTTCTGAGCTTCCTGTTGCCAAGTGCAAGTGTATTCACCATTGAAAGTGTTGGATATACTGATAGGGAACAGTAAATGCCTCAACAGGGATTGATAGGGGTGTGTCAAATATTCAAATGAAACGACCAGTTGTACCAGATCTCACTTCTGGTCCAGATCACACATCTGGTACAATGTGCATCAACCCTGTCATTGCTTGCTCTTTAGAGTTTATTTGGGGGTTTCTGTAAAAGTATAGCGGTCAAACTGCAATAATGAATTTCATGATCTGGTCTCGAATGTCAAAATATATATATGATCGGCAGTGTATCAAATACTTGTTCTCCCCACTTTATATATTATTTTACCTGTTTACATTCCTAAAAATGTTGTACAGCAACCCGCCTCGACTTGTGTCGAGGGGTGTTTATCTAAATGACAAAAATGTTGTCTAATGATAAATGTTGTCTAATCCATTCTGTCTACTTTTCTTCTTCTGGACTCTGGTGATGTGGCAGCAAGGCGTTCACTCTGCAATCATTCCTCCACATCCCCTGGACAGAACACAATTCATCAAACATACTTGTGAAAGGTGATTGTCAAGGAAAACGTGCGGGACGTGCTGCTTCACAAAAGCAGGAGGGCAACCAGTACACTCCTTTGTTCAAACAATAACACCACCTGCACCCTGATTGACTTCCTCCTCCGTGTCTGTATTGACGTGTCTGTATTGACGTGTCTGTATTGACGTGTATGTATTAAGGATGCCACTGCAAGATTTCTACAGTCAGAACAAGAGCTAAAGTCTGATCCAATCTTAACTCTCTATGTGGGAGACCCAGTTCAGATTCGGAGTGGTGAAGAGCAAGGGTTATGGAAGACATAAGGAAATAATGTATTCAAAAGTATATATACCGCCTATATAGTATGTCATATAGAAATTTTTAGTTTATATAAATGTTTAAAGTGAATATCAAATGTCAGTTGGACTTTAAATAGCTTTTTATGGTCCTATTTGATTGACTTTGGGTGTCAACGAAATCTACCAGATGACCCATTCAGATTGAAGCATTGGCAATGATGTTGGGTCTACACAAGATAAATTGTATTTAATCAATATGTAATTGAAGTAAAAATATTGCTTCAGCGCACTAGTACTAAGCAATAATACATATATACAAAGACAGGATAAAAAAAACACAGGGTATTATCTTTAACGATTAACTTAAGAGTTTCATTTTTTAAAAGTCCCCATATAAGGTTTGCATTTTAGTTGAGCAGTTTATTGGATTGTGAAAGAACAATTCCCAATAAACAAATGGACACCTCAGACGATAATTCATTGACACTCAGAACTACACTTTGTAGAGACAGAAGCTTCCCGTCCTGAGGTCTGGAATAGTCAGGCCTTTTTCCAGCCTGGTTTACGAGAAGCTACCGAGAAAAGACCCCTATTCTTACTACAAGGCAATAACGCCCACAAGGGGAAGCTGATTCATCCCAAGTTTTCCTCTCTCACTCCACACTCGTTAATTCCCTATCTATCATTGATAGGTTCCAGAGTGTGGTGGCTGTCAAAGCTTTAAATACATTACTTGATTCTGTTGTCCCCATGTGGCTTGGTCCAAAGATAACTTTGTTTAAATAACAATATATTAAAGGGAGAAATTCAAAAAGAGAAAAAGTATGAGCAAAAATAAGGTTAAGATGGATGATACGTCTTGCCACATGGAAAACGCATTTACAACTCTTGATCTGTTTGGAATATGACTAATTGTGGCACACGTGCTCTGGAATGTGTCTGCACATTTGTACTTCTATTTTTTACTCCACTTGGGTCGAGGAGGAGTTGCCAAACTCTTCGTGGTTGTTGTGGAGCTACCAAGTGTATTTCGTTTTCTGACATGAGCACTAACAGCTTGTTTACATTACTGGAGAGATGATAAAATAGACATATATGGTTTGCATGATAATTTCCATAGCGTTTGAACTTGAACATCAGCTTGTTCGAGAAGTACAATGAAGGATTATGGCCGTCAAATAGGTGAAAATCTGGTGATATGCGTGCCCACTACAAAAAAAAATGAATACAGTTTAGACTTAATTGCATGGCTCTATCAAAAACGTGGCAAGCTATCAATATCTGCAACAAAATAATCTAGCGTCTCAAGTTTTATTCGACATATCTCTGAAAATGCATTGTAATGTAAACAATCCCTAAGAGTTGAGTGTAATCCTTGGGGGAAAGATCGGAGTGATAGCAAAGTAGGGCGTGAGAGAGAAAAACATCACAGAAATCATAAGAGACTGATAGAGATAAAGAGAGGAACAGTTGTCTCCATAAGAGATAACCATGAAATATCCACGCTCTTCCATATGTCGCTCTGGGGGTCTGTGCATTTCGTAGTGTTCACCGTAACACGGCCTGGTAAGCTCCGGGCCACCACGACGATAACCGAAACCACCAGGGCAACGAACGAGAGGCGGTCCGGCACTCACCTGTTTAACCGCGTGCAGAAGCATGCCATAGCAGTAGACAATGACCGCGAAGGGCGCGATGAGGCAGAACACGAACAGACAGACGATGTATGCCACGCTGCTGACACTCCTGATGGTCCAGTCCACGGAGCACGTGATGCCGGGCCCCTCGGGTCCGTAGCGGCCCCAGCCGAGGAGCGGTGGCAGGGTCCAGCACAGGGAGTACACCCAGGACAAGGCCACGCCCAGCGCTATCTTCCGGTAGTTGGTGGAGTCGGCCTCGGTGGGGCCCATCATGGTGCAGTAGCGCTCGTAGGAGAGTACCGCCAGGGAAATGAGGGACACGATGCCTGGGGAACACACACACACACTCAGAACACCTAGAACACTGACACGTAGAACATTCAGAGCACCTAGAACACTGACACTAAGAAACACTAAGTACACCCAGAACACTGACACTCATGGTCCCTCACTCAACTGAAATAACCTTGTTGTCCACTTCACAATAACCAGCATGTTCTCTTCTCTCTGTGATGTATAATCTTGCTTGCTGAGTCATACAAGCAGCGTTGGCATCGATCTGATGCCAAAGGGATGCCAGTTGCCTGGCAGGCATTCTCCAAAACACTTGGTCAAGTTCAACATTTAATACGGACAGTCGGAATCCTAATTAAGTCACAAGCGAATCAAAACAGTTCCACAGGGCTGCCTTTTTCTTGCTTCATTTATACGTTTTCAAACCTCAACCTTGGAGAGTTTGCACTCTGCTCCCGCCGTGTTTATCTTCTGTGATGTATCTAGAGAGACAGCTGGTACACACAACACATGCATGCACATAGCACACACCCTTGTGGTTTGCCGCAGTGAACCGTGGAACCTGTATCATCTACGTGGGTAGCCGCCATAGAGGTAGAACATTGCAGCTGGGAAATCTACTCTGGTGTCCATGAGCAAGGCACTTAACCCGAAATGCTCACGTCGGTCGCTCCCGATGACAGCGTCCACTTATACTAAATAACTCAAACGTAAATATTCTAACACTTATATATTTCAAAGGGACATACCAATGTAACAACATATGGGCAAATCAATACACAAACACCCAGCACACTATTGACAAGAGTTAATTTGTAATCCAGTGGCTGCTACAGCAGAAACCTGACCCAGGCAGGCCGTTTTGTCCCGATTCTTCATAGCTTTTTATGGTGAGTTTGATCGATGTGGCAGTCCTTCACGAGTTCATTTCCAAATAGAACAGATACAACCATAACTGCAATTTAAAGTGTATGTTCACCAATGTGCCGCATTCCCAATTCTGGAGGGCAGTGGAAGATACTGTTTATTGTCTCTGGAAAGACAGGTTGTTTCACAGCAAAGCAGTAATAAATGACATGCGTGTCTGTCTGAATGTGACACTCATAACTACAAGATATCGCACTGGAAATATCTGGGAAAACTTTGCAGAAGGATTTGCTTCAAGCCTTGGGAGGAATGTATGAGGGCATTGTCTTCAATAGAGGGGTGATTAGGGCACCACAATGCTGTTGAGGGAATTGTGGCTAACTAAACATTCTGTACAATCACCACAGCATTTTTTTCCTCATCCCTCTCTGTCACATCGCTCCACCATATCTCTTTCACCCTCGCTTCTGTTACCTATAATGGCTGTTTCTAAATCCAATATTCAATGTGAAGTTGTTATTCACGAATGCATTTATCTTCTAGCTTCCTCTCCACCTCTATCTATATATCTCTCCATCTATCTCTCTCCATCCCATTCCTACTCTCTCATACCTACTCTCTCTCTTATCTCTCTTCTCTCTCTCTCTCTTATCTCTCTCTCTCTCTCTCTCAATCTCTTCTCTCTCTTTCTCTCTTGTCCCTACCTTTTTTCTTTCCACCCCCCTTCTTCAGCCATTCCTTTTTTCAATATTTTGGGAAATCCTCCACCTACAGAGTCGGGGCTCTGAGGTATAGAGAGCAGTGACACATTCAAAAACATATACAAGACAAACAGACAGAGAGAGACTGACATCAAATAGATAGAAAAACAGACAGAGTGACAGAAAGACAGACACTCACAGACATACAGGCAGACTTATCCACACACAATCAGTCAATCAATACATTTTATTTATAAAGCCCATTTTACATCTGCAGTTGTATCAAAGTACTTTTACAAAACACCCGCCCTGAAACCCCAAGGAGCAAGCAGCCACAGTGTTGAAGGTCAGTGACTCACAGACAAAGACAGACAGATATATTCACATGCAAACAGAGACAGACAGACACACAGAAACACAGACATATTCACAAACAGAGACAGATGGACATATCCACTCATAGACAGTCAGACAGGGAGACAGAGAGAATTTAAAAGAATAGATCAAAAGACAAAGCCTCCATAACCAACTCGAAACCCAATCCAACAGGTAATTAAATTGCGCATCACCCCTCAAAATTATAGAAACCTCTCTGACCTAATTTTGACCCTGGTCTAGAGTCAAACCATGTATAAGTGACCTGATCGGCAGAACAGTTGATGCTAGAAAGGCAATTTGTGTATGAGATGGCTCAATATGTGGTATGAACTCAGGAATACACCGGACCATATTAAGAACAACAAAAAGATCCACTTTATTTTATATTAACTAATAAAGCAGAGCAATGTGGTGTCTCTGATGGTTTTTGTAGATTTGAGTGAACATTGTCCTATTGGCTGTGCCAGAAATGTTTCCTTGAGGTAAACTTAACTAAAGGGAACACCGAACCTTGACTAAAGGGAACATCAAACCTTTAGTGGACAAGCCTGTGTGTATGACATTTACCAGAGTGAGATACCTCATCCATAGCAGAACCTTAATTAACTTTTAGCTACACAAAGGTTTTCAATGTAATTGCAGATAAGCGAGTCAAAAGTTTATCCCACTTATGGATTACTTCAGATCTACTGTCTGTGGTCAAACCCCAAAGATGGGGCAAGAAAAACAGTCATTTAAGAAACTGAGCAACGTATTCCATATATTGTGTACTGGACATCACAAGTCAGAAATGCATAGTCAGACTTCTTCTTTCTTTCACATTCTGATTATCCAAAAACAAATACTGAAAAGCTTCTGGAATATTCTAAATGTTTTGTGTTCAAGCTTTACTCAACATATCACATTTACCACAAATAGACCCAAAACACTTGTTAACCTCCATTAGTCATAAAAGTTATTAGTTCTAGAAAGTAAGAGCCTTGTTAGAACTAATTCTCCATAGGATATCAGTTAAGAAATGTTAACCGACATACAATGTCTTTGTCATGCCATTCTGTCTGTGGAAAATGTCTGCTTTTCTGTCTGTCTGGGAACATGCCTGACGGAGGAGGTGGAAGGGGGAATAAGTAAAAAGGTGGAGGTGGGAATAAGTAAAAAGGTGGAGGTGGGAAAGAGTTCTCCCACAGGCTTCTCACGATGATCTCACGATGAACCTTGACCGCTGTATTTTCGCATCCCAAAAAACTGTGTTTCCCTCTACCCCGAAATCTCCTTTGATGAACTTATAAAATATGTCACAAGAGCTGCTTTTTTACAACTTTGGAACAATCTGAAACCTTTTATTAAAAACTGATTACTGCAATAATCTTTTCTCCCATTACCCTGATGAATCAATAAAAAAACTTCAATAAGTCTTAAACATGGCTGCTAGAATCTTAACTAGTACGAAAAAGATTGCACCTTACTCCAAAATGAGTCAATCTATGGGCTGCTTGTTAAGGCTCGGGCTGATGTTAAGGGTTTATTGTTAATCTATAAAGCATTACATGGAGTTGCTCCTACTTACCTCGCTAAAATTATCCATACCTACACGTAACCTAAGATCGCAAGATGCAGGCCTTGTAATTGTACCTAGATTTTCTAAACAAACAGCCGGAAGCAGGGCTTTCTCTCACAGAGATCCACTACTGTAGAATGATCTACCGATTAAGGTTAGAAATCCAGACCTAGAGCAAACTCTCGTCTACTAAAGACTCATTTATTCAGCATGGTCTGTGATTAAGTGTAGTCTGGCCCTGGTGTATGAAGGGGAATGGAAAGGCTTGATACTGTCCACCCTTGCTGTCATCTCCACTGGGATGCCCTTTCTTCAACACTTAAGAGGACATGAGGTTTTGGCCCACACCTTCGGAGTAGCAGGCTTGAAAGACTTGTTGCTGTCCCCGTCCGAAACCCTCCTGGTTGTGTTGCAGATAAAGACGATACCTGACATTTCTAGCTGTCACTCTGCAGACAGCCCTCAAGCACTGCTCTCCTATCCAATGAGAGCCATGCATTCAAGTTAGCTCTGATGCACATTCAGTGAAAGCTGTACACTGAATAACTCGAATCAAATAGAAGCCCTTCTCCCATAACTCACACAGATTGAGATCTAATACTCCCAGCAGTAGGCGAAGCTCCAACCAGCGCATGCCCCCTTTGGCCCCTCAGGGCGAAACATCATCTTATTTAGGGTCTTTTAAATAGCTAAACTAGGTTATGCAAGTTAGTCCGGCAGATCCCTCTGGCCAAGAAGGGACAGGCCGGCAGCCCGTATTCAACATGGAAGGGCTTATTTCAAGTAAGGCCTCACATATTGGCTTCTGGAACCCAGTGCCCTTTGTGTGATCAGAGAGGTCAGCTAAATGCAATCTGAATTTTTTTCAAATGAGCTAAATAACACAAAGCCCCGAGCAAGACCCATCTCGGGTTGGAGGAACATTCACATCCAGCTGTCATATGTTTGTTTATTTAAAGTCCAACCTTAAATACTGCCAGATTTGCATAATACCCAGAGGGCCAAAGGTGAGGGCTGGTTGGTTCTTAATGTTAAGAGTATTAGATGAAATCCACTTGAGCAGTTTCCTTCTTTTGGGTTTGTCCCTCAAGCCTTGTTTGTCTTCCACACAAAAATTTTATAAAGTACATGATTCAGTTTGTTCCACTTAGCCAAATGAAATGAAAATAAACACAGCATGGAAACATACCGTTCCAAATAACGACTGTCATTCAGGATTTTCATTACAGCCAATACATACACTAGAGAAGTTAAATCAGTGTTAAGTTTTTGACTACTTCAACCCTAATCTGAACTGGCTCATAATTCAGTATGCTCCTGAAAAATAGAAAAAAAAGTATCAGAAAGAGAACAAATGAAGGCCAATTGAAATTTGAGCCAAGGCAGAGAAGTGAAATGTATAGAGAAGAGACACAGTTATAATAATGATGACATGCCTGTACAACTAAATGAATAAACCAGTCACTCTCTGATTGATTTTCAATTATATAGGAACACAAAGGCTTTGCAAATCCTGGGACTGGGTACATTACCTTTCACAAGGCCAGTAGAGGTAGATGCATCTAAAAGGCCAGCGGAGGTGCATGCATCTAAAAGGCCAGGGGAGGTGCATGCATCTAAAAGCCAGGGGAGGTGCATGCATCTAAAAGGACAGCGGAGTTGCATGCATCTAAAAGGACAGCGGAGGTGCATGCATCTAAAAGGACAGCGGAGGTGCATGCAACTAAAAGGCCAAGGGAGGTGCATGCATCTAAAAGGCCAGGGGAGGTGCATGCATCTAAAAGGCCAGGGGAGGTGCATGCATCTAAAAGGCCAGCGGAGGTGCATGCATCTAAAAGGCCAGGGGAGGTGCATGTGTCTTGTTTGTGCTCTCCTTGTGTTTCCGTTTGGTACAGTGTTTGTTTGTTTGTTTTGAGTTTAAAAGAAACTCATTAAAGAATGTTACCCTCCAACTACACATGTGTGTCATCCTAGTACAACCAATCGTGACATGCATGCATATAAAATGCCGGCAGAGGTGCACGAATTTAAAAGGCGTCACAGGTGAAAAAGGTCAAAGATTGTCCAACTAGGTTTCAGACTGGGTGTTTTGGAAAAGCTTGACAAATGCTGATGCAAAAAGAGTTTCAAAAGATACATTTGATGGATTGACCCCTACCCAGATACAAATCCAAAAGCCTAAAGTAAGTTGTGCAACCTTTCTCTTTATGAATTACAGGTCAGGGAGATCTCCGGGGAAAATGACTTTCTTCGCTCTCTGCACCCAAAGGCAGGCTATAAAGGAATACTGATGCTCTGACACACACCTCTGCCACGCCCATAAAACATATTTGCATGTGTGTTTCTAATGGTCCCAAATGTATAGTCAACTGTTAATTGGACTTGCCAAATAACATTCTGTTTTAGGTCAGAGGCATTGTGCTTCCATTTCCTATGCTTCCCTGGGGCAGGGCACATACAGACTGTTATAAGGAGATGTATAGTTTAGCAGATCACAAAGACATTGATAGTCTCTCCTTTACAGCTGATTGGGGTTTTATGGGCCAGTGCAATTTGGCCTACAGTACCCAACGTGTAAGCAGAGAGCTGGGTATCGGGCGATTAGGATAATTAAAGAGGGCGCCTTAACTCCAAAAAGCAGGGCAAAAACCCCAAAGGCATATGGAATAAAGTTGCGCTAAGATATTTCAGAGCCAGACCAAGGTGTTTCAAAAACACCGTAAACACATTTTGACACTAAGGGGGGGCTTTGGGCATATTAACGAACGTGTTACGGACGCCATTTTATTAGCAAATACCGATTTTTGATTCGGCTTATAACGAGGCTCGAACCGAGGACATGTGACTGTTAGCAGGCCAGACTGCCCTACCGAAGTGTCTTATCAGGTGGCGCAACTTGAATGCTAGTTGCACCCTGATTGACCACACTCTTCACAAAGGAAGTGAACGGACTATTCACGCAGGCGTATTACGCATTCCCTACTGATTTACTAATTTTACTCATGGAAAGAACTATGATTATAATGGACTTCATAGATGCGGACTACTGCGGAGCTATTAGTGTTCTCCAAACGTATCCTCTCTGAAGTGAAATTATCCTCAGCTATTTTTGATAGTAGGTTCTTGCAAACTCAGTGGTTTAAAGGAACCCAGAGGAAACCCGATGTTTCGCTATACTGTGGTTGCCCTGATCATTTTACATTACAAGTTCGACTGATCACTTAATCGAAGTCTTGAATATGTACCCGCTGTGGAATAGATTAAATATATGGAAACGCACTGGTTCCCAAGGGCACACTCAGTTGTTTAGTCATAACTGAGCTAGCTGACAGTCCCATAGGTATGATAACGGATTCAGCCACCCGTTGCACTTAAAGCACGGACGGGCTTGCGCTTCAAAAGCGTATTAAGACAGCAACAATAAATAATTGTTTTCAAATAAGATTAGTAACTTGATGCAGCTGAAGGTTAATGGACTGCAGTATGTTCATGCTGCTAACTCGCAATATAAGCCATTTAATGCTGATTGATCGACCGGAAATGTATATTGCAACTACCCGCATGCGAGTAGTGTACTAGACTGTTTAGATATGACTACGACAGACTCAATTAGTACCGAGACCGAAGGGATGTAGCAACAAAGATGGTTAAGTTGTGATAGGCTTTAGCCTGCCTGAACGTACTAATATAAAGACCACCCTATCATTCACCCAGACCCGCAAGCTACCATAGGAGCAGGCAATGCCCATCAGCATGCAGTTGTGATACCGGTTTCCGTATTTGTGCTTGCCAAATTCCGAGAAGAACACATCATCAAGGGTTGCCAACCAGTTCGGTGAAATATAATCAAACATATAAATAAAGCAACTTCACAGTGAACTTACCTAACAGTGTATTGACAAAGCCGTACCATACACATCCACTTTTTCCGATGAGCCATCTTCCCTGCGTACTTGCCGCAAAACTGAACGGAGTTCCCACCACGCACACCAGCAGATCACTGAAGGAAATGTTAATCAGAAGCAGGTTGATGGGCGAGCGTAGCACTTTGTAGCGGCAGAAAAGCAACAGAACAAGTAGATTGTTCAAGATGCCAAATGTGCTAATAAAGCCTAAACACAAAGCCACAATCAGGTTCCCGGTCGGACTGAGGGTGGCACGGTGTGCAGTTTCCAGGTGAGCGTCTCCAGCGCCCGAACACAGCGCGCTATTGGCCCTCGTGCAGCCGCTGATACTCACGTTGGACACGATCATCGCAATTTGTATTGAATGACAGCTAACCCGTAGTTGACATTGTGAAGTGTGACGAAAGATGAGGGACTCCGCGTAACAATCAATTAAAGTGAATAGCAACTGAGTCAACTGTTACTTTGAGAAATATACACTCTTTACGTTGAACAACATAGTCTACGCAATCGTTGGGAAAGTGGAAATTGGCTTTCCAGTTGAGGGTTTGAAACTATCACTAAGTTTGAAGAGGCAGTGTTCTTCCGGGCGGGGTTGAAATCAAACACACACCACCGAACTAGACTGTCTGTGTCTGTTTTTATATTATTATAGCCTACCACTTCTACAACTGACGTCTGCGCCGTGGAACTGAGCACATCCCCACAGCACACAGCTCCGGAGAATGCGGTGCGGGTTGTTACGACTACGCAGAGAAAGCGAGCGAGTAAAAGTATTCGTCTTGGATTGTAATCTAGTCAAAACTGCAGATTGACTGATTGGTTCTTTCTGCACAAGGCTACTGTTATTGTACACCCTTGAAACCGCCACATGCGCTGATACTATCCATGGTCCTGAAGTCCTTGCCATTTCAATTACATGCCTTTTTAAAACTTAGCTCCATATATGCGCCCCAAATAACGAGTACTTCTTTTGTTGCAATACTTCGGCTGTATTGTTTTTCACGCGAAGTTATTTAGGCTACTCTTCAATGACACGACCATGTTGGTTCGTTATCGGATGTAGTCTATATCAGTTTTTTTGCTTAATCAGTCTGTCAGCTTCATTGATCCTCTGTGTGTAAAAGAAAGGTTCAGCAGTTGCAAAGTCACCAGTCTATTAATTAGTCGCAAGTCCTCTGATCCATGTACCGAGCCAGTGAAAGTAATAGCGACACCAATACTAGTAAAATGTAGCTAAACATTTGGGAATTATTCCAATCGTATGCTGGACAAACTCCAAACTTGCCTTAAATGTATTGACAGTATTTCACATACATCGGGTGTCACAGATTTGTTATTCGTTTTGGTTGCGTACACATTCCATTGTGTCTATATGAATTAATTTTGGGAATATATATATACACGTATAAGTAAGTAAACATGTGTTTTTTTTCTCAAAAGAGACTACTGAAGCAATTAGGGTTAAGTGGTTTGCTTAAGTGCAAAGTACAAAACGTTACCATGGCATCTCAGGCTTAGAACTGGCAACCTTTTGTTTTCTGGCAGGACTGAATAAGTAGTTTTTGCATTGTGTAGGTATAGGGACATGCCCTACTGGAAACGTTGCAGTCTCCGCATGATTTAAACTGACACTTCGGGTGATTTGTCGCAAAGCCACTGATTCGAAAATGGCTGTAATAAAAAATAAACTGCCTGCAGATTAACAAAATATATTATATCCAGTAGCAGTAAAAGTGGGCACACTGACCCATACTATTGAGTGAGTCTAAACTTTGTCTGTGTGTGTGTGACATCCACACTAGACATGTCGTGCTTGTATGTCGTAAAAACAAGCAGGCTCTCTTGAACGATCAGCAGCTAGACTGGATGGTTGCCTGGCTACCACCGAACTCCTCGTTGTTAGGCAGGCTCCTCCGAGCGCGGTGCATGACTCTCCTGTGGTGCACAGTCATAAATAACGAGTTGAGAAAGTTGCTAGGAATCCATGCAATAACGTGTAAAAAGCCTATAACCCTCACTGGCCATACTTCATCTTCACAAAAAGGAACCAGCCATGATTAGGTTTCTTTAATAAATGTCCTCAGTTCTCATTATGCTTGTGCCCTGCCTCCATGTGCATAGGATATACAGTATATATATATATATATATATATATATATATATAGTCAATATTCAGGCAGTTAAATTTTAATGATTATAGGAACAATAAGAAGAAAGTAGTTAAAATCACAACGAAGCCCTGTCTTGTACATATAAGCAACGTTTTTAAGTTGTTTTCTCTAGTGTCTTCAAGGCAGACTCCGGCTGGACTGTGCTTTTCTGATGTCTTCACAGGTGGGGGCCTCTAGCCAGTAGTGAGGGAGTTCTTCCCAAGGAAACCGTTTTCAGGAACTGGCCCCTAATTCTGTGCATAACACTGCAGGTGTGAGCCGGACTCAGAGAACAGAGTAACACAAACTGAAGCTGCACACGAAAACAGAAACAAGACTACAGAGGTGTGAGAACCGGATAATGACCAACAACATTCAAGAGGGGAGGAAGGAACTTAAATAGGGTCGGTGACGAGGAACACAGGAGAGGGTAACAACAACAAACAGGTGTCCATGCCCCCAGGGAGGGAGGGAGGGCCTTTGACACTGAGATACACTGTTACAAGGGTGGCTAGTGACCGGGTGCCCTGATGAAACCTCTGGACCTGTCAGAAGACCCTGGAAGGGACCGTTCCCGTTGTTAGCACCAAGCAGCCTTTCCCTCGGCCTTGCTTCTGACGCTGACTGATCGATTGTTTCTGTATGTCCTTCTTTTTAAAGCTTTCTTCATTTAAAGTGCTTTGAGATTGCAATAAAAATTTATCTGGTGTGCTCCAGATGTCATGCACAGCCAAAATGAGAAATTGATGCCAGGCAAACCTCTCCTGTCTAAAACAAGAACAACTTTTCTTCAACCTCCTGGTATTTGGAAGAAACACAAGTTTAGATCGTACTTTCTTCCCCTTGCACGATAAGATAGGCAGTGGCATAGTGGTGCCGGAGAAGTGGGAATGTTTCCGACGTAGGAAGATCACCCTAAACAACCCATTCTGCAATGGAGAGACACACACTCAAAAAAAGTGCACCACCTGGAAATATATAGATATACATTTTCTTTTTACATATTTGGACATAACACAAAACCTAATTCAACAAACGTCACTGAAAGTTTATTTTTTGCCGTCATATATCTTTCAGAAATGAACATAAATGCAAATTCAATACACTGCCAAACATAACTGACGGCCTCTTTGAAGTAATTAGGTAGTGACTTTAACATCCACAAGGGTCCGAAGGGCCATGTCTCAGCAGGACAGGCATGCCGTGAGACCCACTTCCCTTCCTCGTCCAATGGAGAACTCTCCCTCCCTCGTCCACACCCTCCCTCGTCCAATGAAGAACCTCAAGGACGTTATGTATCGGTGCATCCGACAACACCAAGTAGCCTGATCCAGGTCTGGGAGGAGGTCCCCCAGGACCCCATCCGTCGCATCATCAGGAGCACGCCCAGACGTCGTCCAGAGTGCTGCTGAGTCACATTATGGGTTGCCGTGACAAAATTCACGCAAGTCTGAGACAATTGTCGACTTCGACTTTCGGTGTGAGTTTGAATCCAGCCCTCAATCGGTTGGCGACTTTGGTTTCCATTGACCGCTGTCAGGTAATTTTGTTCTCAACGAATTACACAATGTACGGTAAAGACTTTGACCTTTAATATCTTTCCCTCCATCGAGGCACCGGGTGTTTGAGCCGTGTGTATACAGGTGTTCTGAGGAGGCCCGGGCCACGCACACTAAACACAACCTTTTGCTTTATTGTGTCGTCCCGCGAGGCCCTGCATTTCTAATCTCACAGCCCTGTTCTGCAGTGCTCACATGGTCCATCCCCGCTATGTCCTTGGTTCCTCTGTCAGCACTACGCCTACGCGGTCATTAATCTAAGTTTGGGGGCGATAAAAAATTACCCCCGGACTGAGATTCTCATTCAACGAATGTGGTTAGGATTGAGCCGTTTAGGTGATGAACGGGGGAGGCAGAACATCGGTTGTGTGTTCACCTTCATTGTCACTGGGCAGGTGCTGTAAGACTTGTTTCATCTCCTTCCAGGCTCTCGGCGCTGCAGCGTTTGTGGCTGAACGATCTGGATGGGTTTCAGGCGGATCATTAAATCTGTCTGAGTAACTCGTAGTTTATGGCAGGATGGGATTGGGTGACATTTCACGTCCCAGAGGGGGAAAACGCAGTCCGGCTGTTTGCCAAACAGATGCTTTGCCCCTCTGCGAAATGCATTGGAATCTGACACTGTTCCCTGCTATGAGACAATAAGCGGTGTGTCAAAGAATTGGGTGCCGTTGATTACCCGCGGCAACGGTAAAGATCTACAGAACAATTTGTATATTAAGAGATCACATCCCATGCATGTACATTACATGAGAAGAAAGAACGGAGAAAGGCAGATGGTCCATCTCGCTGTCTGGCCATACTAACGTCTACCCCTCAGTTGGAGAATCGTCACAACCCTTTTGTGACCTTGAGCGAGAGGCTGGTATGCTGCCACTTGATATGCCCCGGGGGCCAGTATGTACAGATGACGTGCCACAGAGCATATAGATTTAATATCGAGCTCGTAATACATGCAAGAAGCACGGCGGCCAGTTAATCTGGGCACGCATGCTACACGAGCCCACATATTAACAGCGTGGTGGGCTGTTTTGTCAAGTGACCCTAGAGAGGACTAAATATCAGGCCTGAGCCACATGGTCAAGTGACAGTGGGGATACAGTGAGGACACAGTGGGGATACAGTGGGGACACAGTGGGGACACATTAAGGACACAATGGGGACACAGTGGGGATACAGTGGGGACACAGTGAGGACACAGTGGGGATACAGTGAGGACACAGTGGGGATACAGTGGGGACACAGTGGGGATACAGTGGGGACACAGTGGGGACACAGTGGGGACACAGTGGGGATACAGTATTTCGCTGAAAGGCACAGTTTCTGAGTGTGTGTCAATCCCTAATTCTTGTGAATGTTGTAAATCATGGCGCCCATTTCCTGAAGTGGATGTTTCAGAACCCAGACGGATGTTTTAATGTTATTTTTGGGGAAGGGAACATGTTAGAACCATCAGTGAAATGTGG
>JACXGK010002745.1:28104-51525 GCA_016801125.1 Novumbra hubbsi
CATCACAGGACGGGACCTCCCCTGTTCGCGTAGCCTTCCGGCGTTCGACGTCGCCGGCCTTTTAGTCGCCATCGTGTGTGTTGTGTCCTGTTTTCCCCATGTCCTGTGAACGCATCCCTCCCTGATTCCTTACAGGTGCTGCCTGTTACCGCAGTACTTAAGCCCTTGTGTTTCTAGTCTCCGTGTCCGTGATTGTTACCTGTTGAGTGTGTGCAGCTCTGTGCTGAATTACCAACATACGTACCGTAGAGTACTTGTTGTTATTATTGTTACGGGTCTGATACGCGAGGATCTGTGACTGTTGAAGGAATAAACCGAAACCATTCAACTTACCGTCCTGCACTTTGGTCCGCCTTCTTCCACATCATCACAGGATTGAATCCTGTGTTTTATGTACATACTGGGATTATCAGTGGAACCTGGATTGTGTTGTATGTACATGTTGGGATTATCAGTGGAACATGGATTGAACCCGGTGTTGTATGCACATACTGAGATTATCTGTGGAACACGGATTGTGTTGTATGTATATACTGTAATTGTCAGTGAAACACAGATTGAACCCTGTGTTGAATGTACATACTGGAACTATCAGAGGAACACGGATTGAACCCTGAGTTTTATGTACATAGTGGGATTCTCAGTAGAACATGGATTGAACCCTGTTGTATTTACATTCTGGGTCATCGCTAACAGGGGAAAAAGTGGGCATGATATATGGAAATGTAATCACAACTATATAGTCTGTAAGTGAGCATTTATCCTTTGGTAGCCGAGGATTCCTGGCGACAACATACATTTGTTTCTTACTTATTCCTGACAACAGCATTTTTTTGTGTCTTACGCATGAGTTTCAACAAATGCTGCTTAGATGGTTTGTCGAAATGGGCCAAATATGTGTTGGCACAATTTCCATTAAGGAAGTAAATTACAAGCCTTCACAAATCTCCAGTGAACAGGAAGTTGTGATTATTGGAATCAATGTTCACAGAAAGCTATATAACCACACAACCATTCTGTTTCTTGTGTCAAAGCTGAGCTGGCAGATTGTGTTGCAGTTTACAGCGGTTGGGGCTTTCAACAAGATCGCTTTTTTGTCTGAAAAAAGGAAATAAAAATAATTGTCTCAGGACACCTAAATAACAAGAATTACAAGAATGTAGGCCTGGTACGTGAGATAGGCTGTTTATAAATTACTTCAGTTCTCACAACATCCTCTTTGAGTAAAGGTTTGTTTGTTTGACAGCAATTCAGATTTCTAAGTGTTCCAAGAATTCACAGCGCTGGGCCTGGATTTCTAAAAGCTTTTGTGCGAGTTTTGAGTATTTTACCTTTATTTTGTCAGGCAGCTGAGGTTAAGAACAAATTGTTATTTACAACAACTCCTGACAAGGGCGAAGAGGCCTCCTGCTGAGTGCTTGACTTCTGCCGGAAGGTTCCGGAAATGGCACTTCTAATTTTAGGTTCCCTTCTTAGGCAAGCCTTATTAACACATTCGCAAGTCAACTAGTAAGTATGAGACGCGGCCCAATGTGGTATAGTGGCTGACACCACTGCCTCAAACATACTGCTGCAGAAAGGGTTCAAATCCAGCCCACAGCTATTTCAACGCACTCCACCTGTTCCTTCCCACTGTCTCTCTAATAAAACATGCAGACAATACACATACAATATATATAAAATACACACTACACCCCACCTCGTCCCCAAAACAAAACATTAGAATAGCGGGATGAACAATGTTTGCTTCAGAAATGTGTGTTTTCACATTTAAAGGCATCCGGCTGGTAAATTAGTGTCGCTTTAGCAACTAGATAAGTATGCTCGTAGGAATCATTGTCCTTTTTGTTAGTCAGATATCATGGAGTCAACACCGTGTGGCAAAGCATATAGATAAGCTAAGCACAAGCTTTGAAACTGTTACACTTCTTCCCCACCCCATGGCAAAATGAGCAGAATTGCATGCAATTATTCATACAATTGAAAAGGTGTAATAGGTTCTTTTACTCTAAGGACTTTGAAATGGCATCTGTCGGGATCCGGTCCGGTCTGCTGTGATTTACCCAGCGGTGAGCCAGGGAAACTGCCCACCGCCTTCACACCAGCCAGTAACTCGGCTGATATCCCACCGGGAGATGCCAACACTTTTAATCACATCCGCAGGGAACGAAGTAAGACAAGGGGAAAGCAAGACAGGCCCGGTATCGGAGAAAGAGAATCAGGCTGTTAGATCAATGGTCAGTGCCTGGACAGCAATAGAACATTCTTGTGAATTAATCTGGTTATATGGAGATAGGTACCAAGCGAAATGCCCCACGGATGAAGTGACTTTCACAATGTGATATTCACAAGTTGTATTCCTTGATTGGCCTCCCAACTGGTCACCTAACTTCAAATGATATTGTGGCACCATCCAAATATTGTATTCAAACTAATAGATCCAACACTTGTGGAGGTAGAATTTCACTTGAAATGCGATGTCTGGGCAGTTTTCTGGTCAAAAACACGACATGATTGGTGGCGGACTTTGGCACCAACCCGGCCCAACCCTCGGTACCTTTCTGTCTCCCTCTACAGAAATGTTCCTGCAGTTTGGCCAATCAAATAGCAAAATATTCCCCTCAAAACTATACATTGAAAAAAGAAAGAAGGCAGTATTCGAATGCTTAAAGTTAATGTCCTTTACGGCCCAATCTATAAACTAATTATCCAGTTTGCCTGTATTAAAGGGTTTGTGTTCCAACATACTGTATTAGTGCCCAAGTTGCTGCAAATATGGATTTCCAATTTGGCATTTTCCGATAAATAGTGAGAAGAAGAAGACTTCAGAAACAAACACAGAAGAAATATTGAGGGCCCTGGAGGGTGTTTTACTGAACAAAACCGTGGCAGCAGGGGAGGTGAGGAAGTGAGGAAAAGAATCCAGGATGGCAACCTTCCGGTGGCAGTTTGGGAGGAACGGGTGCAGGCAGTCGTGGCGTCTGGGGACCCACACTTCCTTCCCCGGCTCCCGCGTTGTTAGGGCAGAACCGCATAAAGCGCAGCATAGCTTCTACATCTTCTGCGTCTTATCTTTCTCTTTTGGCTTCTTCCTCAAACTGCTCTGCAGAGGCCCTCACACAAAGCCCCCCCGTCGATGGGCCTAATGAGAGGAAGACAACAAGCCCTGCTGGCTGTCTCTGGAAGGCTTCGGAACCTGCCAGCTAATTCCTTTGGGGGTGTTGTTACGGTGCTCATGCAGGAGGTGTGGGTGTGTTTGCACCGCATTGAGACACCCTGCTTTGCTTTCACTGTGAATACAGCCTCCACGACCCATCACTGTGATTAACTGCCCAATCAGCTGCATGATGACAGTGATTAGGGAGGAGCAGGGAAGATACAATGCGAGGTGTGACCTTTCCTGTCGAACCTTGTTCACAGAACAGCACACCTCTCAGGCAGGGAAAATAACAAGGCCCTGTTAGTTCATTATGATTCTACTTTGAGCGTGAGGTGAATTGTTTCATGGCAGACAACTGACAACTTCTCTACTTATTATCATCTGGTACATAGGCTAAACCATACCCGACATACAAAGTGAAACATTCAAGTTTGTGGAGTGAAACAGTCAAGCACAGGACTTTACAAGCAGCTTGAAAACACAGGGAAAAAGTATGGTTTGGTTATTCACCTGATGATACATTTGTGATTACGGCATGTTGAAGATACTATGGGACAATTCCCAACATGAACCAAAACCAAGAGGGTAGCAAGTCGAGGAGTAAGACATAAGATCTGGAAAATGACACACTTCAAGCACTTTTAATATTACTTTTTCCAACTCATATACACATACTAAATATCTCATAGTGATCAATAATATGTGCTACAGCAAGAACTTGCCTTCCACTCCAAAAGCACATCCACCCAGCAGCAATGCATTGTGCTCAAAACCACTCCTAGCCGTGGCATATTGGCCACGTACCACATCCCCTCATGCCTTATTGTGGGAATTTATCTTTGCATAAGACACCAACTATTTGTGTGAACACACAGTATATTAGGAAAATACAGACCATTATCTGAATCAGGAAAATTGCAGGTTCCCAGTTCTGTCATTGTTTCTCCAACTTGAAGGCAGTCTCTGCACAGTATCTCCAGGGACTCACACCTCAGACAGGAATATATTACGGCCAGAATTGGCTGTGCATACAATCTCCCCAGGCCATCAGACTACCGCACAGACATTCATCAAACTCTCTCTTACCTAATGCAAATGATACCCTAGCCATGGAAGGTGTAAGGTCTTCCATGCTGAGGAGGACATCGCATCTAACCCAGGGACAGATAGCAGATCAACAGTTCACTGCCATCCATCAGCGCAAATGGGAAACACAAGGAAACCACCAAATGGGTTTTATCTAAGGGCAAAGGGATGATTCATAATCTATGGTGAATAATATCTATTTCCATGGTAATGCACCCTGTTATCTTTTTGTTTTGTTTTGAAGATCAATGAAGGCCTTGTCATATCATTTATATATTGTTTATTACGGCTGCTGAAAGCTATTATTGATTAATACCCGATAAGGATGTTGTTTTGTTTATTCCGACGTAGTTTTCTATAAAGGGTTTTGTATGCCGTATTTGTCACCAATCATTCCAAAGCTCAAAGAACTTTGCGATGTCCCCTCTTTGTCATGTCTATCAAGAACAACTTCAGAAACATAACCCAAAGTATGCGTCACAGAAATTCCTAGAGGCCTTGTTTCTAAATTAGTGACAGGTTATTCATAATCAAACTGCTCCCATTTTAACAGAACTTTCTGGCAAATTACTGGAATAGTCGGAAATGAACGTTTATTTATTTGTTTCCAATATTTGCACATTGCTCCTGCTGCTTGTTTAAGTCTACGGTCTAATGGGGACTGCTGGATCTATTCCCTGAACACACTTGAGGAAGGCTCTTAACCCTAATTGCTACTGTTACTCTGGATAAAAGCTTCTGCACAATTACTAAAATGTAAAATGGAGAGCTAACAGTGAACAGGAAATACATTTCACTTGTAGACTACTTTAAATAGGTAAGCATGTGGAAAAGTAACCTGATAGTTGGGGTAAATTATGGAATGTAGCAGTAGGATTGAAGTTAAACCGGAGAAAAGCAACTTTCGATTATCTTGGAGTCATATTGACACAAGAATAGCACGTCAAGGAAGGAGACACAGTAAGGGAGCACGAGCAGGACATTGGACCTGGGGAAGTTCCTTTCCCGTCACCGGCTGTCCCAATGCTAAATAAACCGGAGTCAGTGTATGTCATTACGTAAAGTCACGTAAAATTACTTGTATGAGCCACAGTATTGGGGAAATACAGTGACAAAGTAATTTTGTCTCACTGGCCAAACTTCTCGTTCACAGAAGTCTAGAAGGCTGCACTTAAAATTGATTATATTTTCTCAACGTATATTTCTCAAAAAATATTTGTCAAATAAATGGCCTGGCAATCACTTCTGGTATATCCTATGCTCCTTGTCTGTTGACTGTTAACAAGCCGAACAGCGTGACAAGACTCTGAATGTAGGTCTTTTATCATTTCAACACAGTTTTTTTATTTGATTTGGTACTTTCAATGTCGACTGAGATATTGCCCACGGTGTCCCAGTGTAACAGTGGTCCTTAAGTTGGTCTGGACAACATCTAAGGAAATATACACCTAGGGCTAAAATGCTCAATTGAAGAAAAAAAAAAAAGTATCTTTGTGTCTGCATTCATGCCTATCTGTGTTCCGGAAACTAATAAGAAAAAAAGTCCAAAAAATTCTAAGAGCAAAATAACTATTGACAGACACTGGTTTTCGACTGCTGAGGAAAATGTTGGACAAAAGCGTTGACTATAAAACACTAGTGGCGCCAAGTTTAAAACATTACATTTCTGGGAGTGACCACAGGGAGTTAGGCATCACGCTCAGCTCAAAACCAACAGACAAGATATGGTTTGTCTGTACGAAGACCAGCCAACCAGCAAGTGGCGGCACAACATGGGCCAATCACACTGGCTTTAACGAGAGTGCAAGACGGAATCCATTGGTCTATGAAAGGAGCTCTGATATGTCTCCAATAAAGGTCATTACTCAATTCAGGATGGAGGGAGTTAAGGGAGAAGCAGATAACAAAGTAAGAAAGAAAAAGCAAAAGAGAGAAGTTTGGCATATAAAGATATTTTCTTGGACACCTCTGAAACTGGTGCCACAGTTCTTTCAGCCATGCAGGACCTCGTCCCCACTTTGCATGTGACACGGAAGGTTATTAACCTAAAGATATCTCAGTAACCAGGAGTGTTGCCCTTAAACCGAAAGGTCACATTTTCAAATCCCAGGTGAACAAACTTGTTTTCCGAAAGACAGTTTACACTGATTTCTTCCTGAGTCATTGCTGTAAAAAAAAATTGTGTTCTTAGAACACTTTCTTGGCGAAACAACTTAAGAAAAAATGGCGCAGGCCCGGGAACCAGGACGAAATCCCGTAATTGCATTCCCCACTAATTCGCAGGCAGCACAATGACAGGCTCAGACTAGACAAATGTGTCTCACCGGGTCTGTGCCTGTGTGTGCAGGGGTCATTTTAACAGGTAATGAGGCACCACGGCATTAGCGAGGACACGATATCGTAAAGGTGCTGACACAACACTACCGAACTCCGTCGTCTCCCGCCATGCATATGGAACAGGCTCCCACGCGCTGGAGATGAGATGTGTACTTTGGACGAAAAATTAATTCCCCCTCAACAGAAAATTGGCGTGCTTCATAATGTTTGCCTGTGCTGGCGCGAGACGGAACTTCACTGCCTGCGATGAAGTCCTTGGGGAGAAAGAAAGACTGGGAAACTATATAGAATTATCTTTCTCATCAAGCTCAGTTTAGAACCTCCATCGGCCCCTTCAGACGTTCTTCCTCTACTCCCTCCATTACAGGCTCCCGAAGCAAAACCTTAAGTTCACAAAGATAGTGTCTGGACGGTTTGTTCGGAAGACATGACGCCCTGACAACATTTTGACGTGCCACGCTCTTGGTTTGTGATGTTTTTATTCAGACACCCAAGGCCCAAAATGGTCTTAGGAAAATGAAGTTGCCTCCCTCTGGCAGACTAAAATCCATTTGGATGACAGGGCTTTTGAATTGTGTGGCTCGTTGGCTATGGATGCAATTAAAGTCACCTTCAGAGCGGTTGAGGTACTGGCCTTGTTTAAGGGACCACCAAAGGAAAGCATTCTGGGATTTTTCACTATTCCTATCATGTCCACTGTCTCTGACGACACATGTTTAATGCTTAGATTATTTTTCTTGTCCTTACAAATGTCTTTATTTAGGTTTAAACGTAGTTGTTCATGTATCAGCTAATTTGCTCACCTCAGCCGGAAGACTAAAAAGATAGCTAGCCCCTGATCATATCCAAGTTGCGTCTGTATTTTTTGTTGTTGAGAATTTCCGTCGGCAAGACATTAGGCAAGGGATATAAAATCCCTCATTGTTAGTGTGGGCTAGGGTAGTTTGCTTCATGTCTCAGGCAAACATTTCCAATCTCCAAAAAACTCAGTAAATGACCAACCTTTGTGAGTACCCTGTAAGTTGCACCTCCCACAGGGCTTAGCATTGACAAGTGACACCCCAGAAAACGCTCTGCGTGATTCAGAGAAAACATAAACGGATCAGCAGTTTCACAACATCTACATTTGGGAGGACAGGTTCATAGCGAGGGCTGAAGTGGAATAAATGGAATGGTGTCAAACATGTCACACACCTGGGTTTTGGCGTGTTTGACCCCATTCGATTTACTCCACCCCAATCTTTATGGTGAGCCATCCTCCTCTCCCACCGGCCTCCGGATGATTGCGCGGCTGATTGTGTAGTTTTTCTAACTGTCTTATTAAGGAGCACACATGTAAAAACGAACACTGAAATATTAATAGATGACCTTCCTCACTGAAATTCACATTGGCATATTCTATGGGGGGGTGACAACTGTGGGGTGGGTGACGATTAATGTCCCTGTCACCAAGTTCCTGGACAGACACTTCCCGGGCAAACTGACAGCCCCGTTCAGATGCCTGTCACCTTCACTGAGGGCCATGGTTGCCGTTTGCTACATAACAGATATTTTGTGAAGATTGTGTGTGCGCGTGTGTGTGTTGGTGGTGTGGGGACATGAAAACTCAGTGGGTGACCTTCAAACTGTATTGGAGACAGACCATGAAAAGGGTCTGATTGTTTAAACAGGATAGTAGTTCAAAACTGTAGGTTGGTTTTCAGAATCTTCTACTACATTTAAATTAATCTGAGGTGTTGTCTTTTATTGGTCATTCCAACTCGCTTCTTAACCTCACTCCCTGTGTAACATCTTTAAGTGACAAACTGCGTCATAACGATACGGTTGTGTTTGCAGATGCTAGCAACTAGAATTCATGTTGGCTAAGACTCACAAAGAAGCAATGTTGATTGCAACGGTGCAAAAACCCAAGGTTGAAATCAGGAAGTGTAACCAAGAGCCGATATTGCAACCTGAAAGGTCAATCAAGCTGCGCCAATCACGATTAAACGCAGGTCCCAGAATGCCACACAGGTTCACAAAAGACCCAATGCGAGACCCATTGCACCCCTATGGCATCCATTTCTATTGACAGCAAGGACCAAATTGATCGCTTCATTAAAGCCAATATTCATCTGCCGGCAGAGGGAAGTAAATAAGGACCACTGGTGGTTGGAAAGTGACAGCTTGACACAAGGGAACCAGGATCGTGTTCACGTCTTTCATTCACATCTCTTTACGTCTGGAATGGTGAGAGTCTCTTGGGTTCCAGATCAAGTGGTGCGGCACAATACGATGCAAAGGTGAGCAAAAGCAAGTGACAGGTGCACACATGTTTCACCGGGATGTATAAATAATGCATAAGGTGGGTTTAGGTTGATCCACGTGCCATTTCGTATGCCACCGCCCCGACTCTTCATGAACATCTAGCCATCTCACGTCCGTGCCTCAACACACGGTGAGAGAAGCTCACCATGAGACCCTGGCTGTCACCAGCTAGAAAAACAACAGTGTTCAACTCGCTTCAAAATCCATATAAAACCTAATTGGCTGCACTACCCTGAGGGGATTGGCTGCCCAGCCTGGTCTCATAGGCAAGACATATCATTCTGTACGTAAATCTGGGACACTCAAATGACTCGGTTCAGTACAAGCGTGGTTAAGAGGCAGTTGTTAAGCCATAGACTGATTCCAAAAAGTGTGAGATTGTGTGACGCTTAGCTAAACATAATACCTAACCCCATTACCTTAATTCCATTACCATAAATTAACGCTTAGCTAATACAAAAAAATATATACGTTTAGCAAATTTGGAAAATATTCTGCTATTTCATTGGTAGTTTCATCTACTTGTTGGGATGTTTTGGGGCATAGTGGGGTATTTTTTGGTAGTCAATCTACTACAACAACTAAGGCTAACCAAAGAGGTGCTCAGCAACTTAACTTAGTCTTAAAAAAAAGCTAGATGACTAAAATTACATGCAAATTAGGGTAAAATATCCCTTAACATCAACAAATCAATCAAATTGATTTAATAAAGCTCTTGTTTGCATCAGCAGTTGTTACAAGACCTCAATTAAACACATACCCAGCCTAAAACCCTAAAGAGTAGTAGTCTAGTTTCAGAACCTAAAGAATAGTAGTCTAGGTACTGAACCTATAGAGTAGTAGTCTAGGTACTGAACCTAAAGAGTAGTAGTCTAGGTACAGAACCTAAAGCTTAGCAGGCTAGGTCCGGTACCTAAAGTGTAGTAGTCTAGGTTCGTAGTAGGTGAAGTCCTCTTCTAATTGTGCTGGGCGAAGATTATAAAAGCACAGTTAATTTTTGGTTCCCCTCAATATTTTATATAAAATAATAAAATAAAATTCTGGAAACACGTTTTGGGGGAAATGCAGGACACTGTGACATTTAGCCCAGGAGGCTTTGCACCGATCAGTTTTGCTCAGTCAGTGTCAATCTCACCTCCACTGCAGTCCAGTTTGAATTGGACCACGGAGACGCGGCTCGGGTGACAGGATTAGTTTACTATGAGCCGTCCTCCTGAATCCAGGATGTTGTCCACAGTGTCCGTAGACGGTGTGTAAGTCCAGACCCTTCGACAGGGATAAGCACCGGTCTCATGCACGTTCATCATGTCCAGCATGTGGGTCAGCCTTGTGGCCAATCAGCACGGAGTTCGGGACACCAGAATGGGGAGAAAACGTCACACGACTTAAACAGCATTGCCGTTCATTTCTCCATTACCTTTATCCTGGAGGGTTATGCACACTGGCGAACAGATGCTGAATCTTTCACCGCTAGGGCCGCCTTAACGGACACATAATGCCCTTATCTGGACTTCCTTCTTGCACATTGCCCTTTGCTACTTATTCAGTAAATGTTGGCGCATTTTATATTTACTGTGTAATTTCAATTTATTTTACCTTACACCACTTACTGTGTTTTCTGTCATGCACCACAACACCAAAGCAAATTCCTTGAATGTGTAAACCTACTAATAAAGCTGATTCTGATAAGAAGACAACAAATGGCACCATTATTCATAGCAAGTAGTTTCTAAGTTGTTCATTGTTTGATTGTCAATCATAAATAATAAATGTAAGTCACACCATATTGTGGCATTATAATGTAATGTAGTAGACTCGTTTTTTTTTTTTTGCACAAAAACTTAACATGGGCTGAAAGTAGCAAGCTAACGTTAACTTTGAGTGCTGCTACTCAAGTAAAAATGTTAGCTAGAACATTACGTAAATTTGTAAACTAATTAGCCTGGGTTAACATCAGCTTGTAACATGAACTGTTAAAATTTGCAGAAATTTATGTTAAAACCAAAACAAAAAAAAGAAATAATAAAATAAAAATCGATGGATAACTGGAAACCTGCACATTTCTCTCCTTGACCCTCATCTTCAGATATAAATCCATTTCCTCTTCTGATCAACAAGTCTGGGACAATTAGTGAGTAAGCACCAATCAGAGGCAGCCCTTTTATGATGTTATCATGTAGACTTATTTTTTAAAATACAAAACACTAAAGTATTTTGATACAAAATATGAAGCCATTTTCATCAACCCTATAAAATACAAAGGACAAAATCCTTTTTTGTATTTAAAATATTATTCAAATACATGTATCATCAAGACAGCCCATCCCTGCATACACCCACACACATAACCCAATGTGTGTTTTTGCCATTCCGGAGAGGGATTGGTTTAGTCAGCTGCTCACTGCAGATAATTTGGAGAACAGTGCCTTTGTACCCGCTGGATATAATGTACACATTGAATGAACACACATACAGGGCTGAGTACCCTGCCTCAATTTCCTAATGTGCCTCTCTCAGCAGAAAGCCAAAACCCATTGTTTTTTTATAACACTTTACATCAGGATAGAGACAGAGTGAAACTCCTCAGAGGATGAGTTAAATAGTTCGCTAGGTCGTCCTCTGGGGGGAAGCCCCGTCCGGAGGAAGCCCCGTCCCCAGTACCTTTAATGCAACGTTGTTCATCAAGATGTCACAGTGAGAAAAGGGTTCATGGGTGAGATCTCTCTGGTTATTGGCTGGTTGCAGGACAGGATTCTATCAGTGCACGAATGAGCTAGTGGTCAGAAAATGAGAGGGGCTGGCTGGGGAAAACAGGAAATGCAATGACTAGGACTCCCTGAAGGAAAGGCTTGAGAACCATGAACAGGAGTAGACACCAGCCAGCAGACGGGGGGCCCACTGGGTAGAAAAATAGGCATTAGTGACTAAAGCAAAATGTCTCCGAGCGAGTGAAGAAAAATTTCACAACCAGAATAGATCTGTGACTCCAGGTAACCATAGGGAAAGACAATGTCACAACTCAGCTGATGAGAACTGGCAAGGGCAGATTCATGAACACAACTTGGATGTTGATGGGAATCAGTATGATTCATCAAAGCTACCTGACTGCATAAAATGACAAGGAGCTCTTAAGCTTGCACTTGGAAACTGGGCAAAACCAATAAGTCACAAAACCCGGGAGTATTTGAATCAACTGCTAACGTGTTTTTGACATTATGTGAGTAATTTAATTGAATTCCTGAAAACAATAAAACACAATTTTCTTTCTCCAATTAACCTTTAGATGCCCTATCAAACCTTTGCATAATAACAGCAACATTTGTTTTGAAATAAGAGCTCACAAGCTAAAACTGGTTAATTGTTATGGGTTGACACATCAGTTTTGTGGTAGATCACGGGTAACACGTTTTCTTAATAATTTTATAATTTTTGTGAAAGAGAAAACACAATCCACCACCAAGCAAACTGAGATCTGAATAATAACACACTGACCGCCAGTAAAGAGACAACAAGAAAGGCGACAATGACATACAGTAAATAACAATGTCACAATAACACACAGTAAATAACTATGGAAAAAACAACACAGTATTGGTCCATCTTATTGCACCAATGCACTGAATAGTGGCGCTGCGATACAGTGAAGTTGTTAGCACTGGGCTCCTGAGACTTCAGCCCCAGGTCTTTTTGGAGTAGCCCAGGGGGTTTTCAAAAATATTTTTTCAATATTATTTTAGGTTCCAAAACTAGTGAGATTACATAACCGGTGTCCGTTTGTTTTGTGATATGACAAGAACACAGCTGGTTTAGGGTTAAGAATCACCTGTGTTCAGGAAGACAAGCAGAGTTTAGGGGGCAATGGAGTACACTATTAAAGTCTTTTTCCTAGTCTTTTTAGTGTCTGGGAGCCAGACTGCTGGTTGCTGAGGGGTCCACAGCGTGTGAAAAGACACGGCTCATGTTGAATTCTCTTTTTGGTCATGACTGATTAGCACTGAGGATACATTGTCAGGGTGGAAGGACCTTACCTTACCCTGGAGTCAAGCTGGTCCTCGATGGAGGATAGGTGGCAAACGTTTCCCATTTCTGCAGAGCGTGACAAAGTGTTGCAGTCCCCCCCTCCGGCAGGTGGACGTAGACCCAAACCAGAAGGTGGTTGGAGGTAAGGGTGGACTCCGCGACTGATGTTTGAAGCAGCAACATTGATTTGGCCAAACTCTTCTATCTCAAGAGGGGCTGGTTTACAGCCGGATCCTTCTATCTCAAGAGGCGCAGGCGCCTGCCGTTTGTTGAAGTCAACCATCCCATTTGTGGTTTGTCATCCAGGTTTATTCCCAGATGGTAGTCCAGGTCCCAGATGGTAGTCCAGGTTTAGTTCCAAGTTGTAGTTCACCGGGCCAATGGCCAGTCTACATCTCTGCCTTAAACGTATTCATTGCTATAAGTCGCCTGCAGATACTAGTATTTTGCCAAATGCATTGTCGGAGGTACAGGGTGGAGCAACCCAACTCTGTTCCTGAAGATCTACTGTCCTGTCGGTTTTCTCTCCAACTCTAATTTAGCACACCTGATTCTAATAATTAGCTGGATGAAAAGCTAAATCAGGTTAGTCACAAATGGAGTTGAGGAGAAAACCTACAGGACAGTAGATTGCCAGGAACAGGGTTGGGCAGCCCTGTGGTAGAAACCTACAGGACAGTAGATCTTCAGTAACAGGGTTGGGCAGCCCTGTGGTAGAAACCTACAGGACAGTAGATCTTCAGTAACAGGGTTGGGCAGCCTTGGTGGTAGTATCCTACAGAAAGTAGATCTCCAGGAACAGGGTTGGGCAGCCCTGGGGTTGAAACCTACAGGACAGTAGATATTCAGTAACAGGGTTGGGCAGCCCTGGGGTAGAAACCTACAGGACAGTAGATCTCCAGGAACAGGGCTGGGCAGCCCTGGTGTAGAAACCTACAGGACAGTAGATCTCCAGGAACAGGGCTGGGCAGCCCTGGGGTTGAAACCTACAGGACAGTAGATCTCCAGGAACAGGGCTGGGCAGCCCTGGTGTAGAAACCTACAGGACAGTAGATCTTCAGTAACAGGGTTGGGCAGCCCTGGGGTAGAAACCTACAGGACAGTAGATCTCCAGGAACAGGGCTGGGCAGCCCTGGGGTTGAAACCTACAGGACAGTAGATCTCCAGGAACAGGGCTGGGCAGCCCTGGGGTAGAGTGACTTGAGCACTTACATCCTTGCGGGGATCCAGACGCCAAACCTAAAACAATATGCTCACAGGTTCATCTGTTACCCCTTGGAAGTAGTTCTGGGAGGGTGTTTTGAAACCCACAGCAAATCAGTATTTGAGGATGTAATGGTGACTTCCGTTTTACTCTGTGGGCGAACTGCAGCGATCGAGGTAGGCGTCGGTAGCTTTTGGGCCGGTACTGGACCAGGTTTTTACGATGAGCGGAGGGAACGCCACACACAGGTGGTGGTTCTTTGCAAGACGTCTGTTTGAATTCCGGATCTGAGTCATTTTGAAGGATTTAAAACAGGCTTTGAGGATTTGGAACCTGCTCAAAACGTCACCCTCCTCATCGCCATAATCAGCATTATCATCATCATCGCTTGTTGATGCACACGCCTCTTCCGAGACTGCCGTCAAAGGGACTGTTATTGGTCACTCTTAAAAAGATGCAGAAACAAGCACAAGAGTGTTTTGGCAGACCTCTCCTAGGCAGAGCCTCTCCGCATTCAACGACTCCTCGAGGCACTTCAATGACACCCCTTTTCTTTCTTCCCTTCTTTCCTGTTTTTCATCAACGTGCAGGCGGTGTCCCCTGGGCCTAAATACCAATACCTCCAGCCCTGTCGTCAAACCAAGGACAGGTACAGACCGAGAGGCACTACTGTTTAGATATTTAACGTTCAATTTAGCAGCCCAGACAGTGCAGCAAGCAAAACTCCCCTGGATACCACACACACACAAGTTCTCAGTAGTTTGTTGAGTGTTGAACTTAAAGCCAGAGACTTTGAATTAGGGCCCATGCACACAAGTCTAGTTTTCATCAAGATACATTCTTATTGTTATTCCATGTATGTATTAATTTAGTATGTCTGTCAAAAATGATTATTGTTTAATGTATTTGTTTAAATTTTTTTTTATGAAAATCCCGCTTTTGGGTAGGCAGGTCCTAGCAACTAAAGCATCTGCCAAATAACTGAACGGTGAATCTATTATTACTGTTATTAAACTTGCACTAGAAGTAGTAGTTGGTCCTTCAGTCCCTTACAATAGTATAATTGGATGATACTAAACCCAGGTTTTAGTGGCATCGTAGCACCAACAGGCAGTGTGCTAGACTCTGTAGGCCTGTGGCAGGAACCTTTTAAGCCCACAACACACTAGCTTATGACCAGAACAGTATAATGAACAGCATTCTAGCTTGCTGAACCGACTTACCTTAGACTCGATCTAAATTTCTTTTAATAGCTTCCCACGCATATTTGTCATGAGCGTCCATCACGGGCATAAGTGAACCATCCGTTTGACAGGTTGAGGTCTATGATGAGCTATCTCCGCTAAACGCTGAAGTCTTTGATGGGAAAAGTCATCCGTCTCTTTTAAAACGATGATCTTTGATAAGGCAAATGAAAGGCGTTCTTTGAAGGGTGGTAAAGGGCGGAGCCTACGGAGACGTCCGTCTGACAAATGATCCAATAATTAACTTTATTTAACACATGAAAGCTACGCCAATCTGGAAAAAATTGCTATCCATTTGATGTGTAAAATCAAATGAAGGATTTAGTTCTCAAGGGGAATGGTGGGATACTCTGATTGCGAAGCAAAGAGACACAGACACTGACAGGAATAGACCCATAGACACTGGCAGTATAGGGCCACAGACACACATAGTTACCCATATATACACAGACGTTGGCAGGTATAGACCAACAGACACACACATATTCAAACACTAGGTTTAGTCTGAGTTTTTATTTTTTCAATTGAAGTTTGCTTTTATGTCTGATGTCTGGTCAGTTACTGTGTGGCCTTATCCTAGGGGGAATGCCCTCTCTGTGGCCTTATCCCAGGGGGAATGCCCTCTCTGTGGCCTTATGCCAGGGGGAATGCCCTCTCTGTGGCCTTATCCCAGGGGGAATGCCCTCTCTGTGGCCTTATGCCAGGGTGAATGCCCTCTCTGTGGCCTTATCCCAGGGGGAATGCCCTCTCTGTGGCCTTATCCCAGGGGGAATGCCCTCTCTGTGGCCTTATGCCAGGGGGAATGCCCTCTCTGTGGCCTTATGCCAGGGGGAATGCCCTCTCTGTGGCCTTATGCCAGGGGGAATGTCCTCTCTGTGGCCTTATCCCAGGGGGAATGCCCTCTCTGTGGCCTTATGCCAGGGGGAATGCCCTCTCTGTGGCCTTATGCCAGGGGGAATGTCCTCTCTGTGGCCTTATCCCGGTGAGAGGCCTTATCTTTCACCCCACAAGTCTGATTAGATCAATACTTTCAAAACAAAAGACAAGACAAAATCAGTTTACTCATTAATACTCTTGCCACATCTACAACATATCAAAAATAAAGTTGCTACACAAATTTCCATAAGTGAGTAATTCTAGGATAATATGCCTAATGAATTATTCTAGAATAATAAAATTGATTACTGATTCTAGAAAAATATATCTGATGAGTGTTTCAAGAACAATATAACTGATGAATGATTCCAGAATAATAAAATGTATGAACGACTCACAAGCACAGTTTATCCTTGCTTTTTGAGGTTTGCACATTTCAAAATGTATGGGATAAAAACCTGTTAAAATTAACCCTGTTGTCATGGATGTAAGCCTCATTACATTACCACAGCCTCCAACCTTGAGCAGTTTATTAAAGCTGTGGTAATTGGATCATGCAGCACTTCAGTTTCTTCAAGATTCATTGTCAGTATGGATCGTTGGGTTAGGGAATGTTTATGCCCATACAAAACCATGTGTTCTCAGTAACAGAGGAGACAGAGGAAAGCAAGAGAGCGACAAGGACAGAGGGACGAAAGAGAGAGGGAAGAAAGAGAGAGAGAAAGAGTCCAAACTAAACATGGCAAAGCGGCATTTAGTAGCTACGCGGCGCACAACTAGAACACACTACCAGAAGATCTTAGACACGCCGCAAACCGATCCATTTTCAAATCCGGTTTAATATCACTTCTGTTTTCACGAGCCTATGACTGAGGGCTTGACCTCACCATGTGCCCTATAGCTTTAATAGCTACTTTAAAAGCCACATGGAATCCCTATGCCAGACTTAATTTTCATAACTTTTTTAAATTCCTTCTTAATTTTCCTTTTACCTTTTATCTCGATTTCTTTTTTTATTTTAATCTGTACACGTAAAATTGTTCCATGTCCGTTTTAATCAAACTGTTGAAATTGTATTTCACTTTTAATGTCCTTAATATCTTCTGTAGAGCGCATTGAATTGCTTCTATGTATGAATTATGCTATATAAATAAACTTGATTGATTGATCGATTGAGAGAGACAGAGGGAAGGAAGAGAGAGAAAGAGAGAGAGAGACGAGAAAAGTCTGAAAAAGTGAGGGGAGTTCGAACATGAGAAGTAGTAATAATAAAAAGTCTGAGGGACAGGAGAAAAGGATGTAACATGTGAAAAAGATTATAGATGACTTACACTAATGACAGAGATAAGAGGTTAGAGATAAGGAGTAACAGAGATTAGAGATCGAGGTGGTAGATAATAGAAATTACATGGATAACAGAATGACAGAGATAAACGATGAAAGAAGTCAAAAGACCACAAGGTCAAATAAGCAACGTTAGAAGGGAACGCTCAATCAGATGGACCAACGTTAGAAGAACGCCCAATCAGAGAGACCAACGTTAGAAGGGAACGCCCAATCAGAGAACGTATTCCTGGGGAGCAATGCCACATCTTTGTTCACTGTCTACTACAACTGTTTGTGTGTGTATGAGTGTGTGTGTGTGTGTGTGTATGAGTGTCTCACTTTCCATAAGTTTAGTTTTTTTGTATGGAAAAGCTGGTCTAATGAGCACACCCTCGACTTCCCTCTTGATCCTTTTCCCTCCGTCCGTCTGCCAGGGGCTACTCAGATGGGAGGTCTCCGAGGAGCTCCGAGCCCTAACGGGGCGTGGAGGAAAAGGGGAGCAAATGAGGAGAGCCAAAAAGGGAGAGGGTGGCGGGGAGAGTAGTGAGCGATCAATACCGGGGCTAAATGGGGTGTTGCATCGGCGCTAAAGGGGTAACCGCTGGAAGACTGCCCCAGGGTCAGATAATTGACCTCTGACCTGGATGTTTAGCACCTTTTTAAATTGAACCTGGCAGTCCTTTATATAAAGCATCAGTCTGTTATGGTGTAGCAGGTGTTGACCAGGGGATCTAAGGGTTTCATTAACTTGGTTTTTCCAGTAACAGAACGCCACTAGGAGGACATTTACAGCAAGCCTGAAGGTGTTCATGGCATGAAACACTAAAAATATCACTTTTCTTTTGCAAAATCAGATTACCTCAGGAATGATCCAGAATAAGACTGTTGCCTACAATCATATTAACTATTTTCGTATTTTTTATCTATCTAACAACTTGGGCTCAATAACATTGTGGACCAGATCTGACCAAGGGACACATGTCTCTGACGCCAGCCCCGTTTATGCCTGGAACTAACACACCGTCACATTCTGAATGTGTCCAAACCGGCCCCGTTTATACATGAAACATGCTGTCACATTCTGAACGTGTCCACACCGGCCCCGTTTATACCTGGAATTAACACAACATCCAATTCTGAATGTGTCCACACCGGCCCCGTTTATACATGAAACATGCTGTCACATTCTGAACGTGTCCACACCGGCCCCGTTTACACCTGGAACTAACACGCTGTTCTGAATGTGTCCACACAGGCGCATATCATTGACAGACACCACTTGTCATTAGATCTCATACGAGTCAAACCATCAGCGCAACATCAGGACAAAGGGCGCGCATCGAAACGGGAATCCCAAACGAGCCCATCTCACATGGCAACGACAGCTCCCAGAGGTGGTGTTTACACGAGGGCGAAGGGCTTCGAGGGTGTGAACCTGCCAGGGAAACAAAACCACACTGTTCAAACATTTTTCATGCTCTGGGGGACGTAGAGGGGCTCTGGGGGACGTAGAGGGGCTCTGGGGGACGTAGAGGGGCTCCTCTTGAGGCACCGCTGTGTGGACAATCCCCAGCCACATTTCAATAACAAGACTGGCCACAAATGGCTCTGGGGGCACATTAAGGGGGAACACGACTGTCACACTCCCACGTGTCACTTATGAAACACATCTGGTGACCACAACCTGCATTGGGGTCAACATTCCAGTACACTTTTCACCGAAAACATCCAGCCCAGGGAACATTACATTTGAACTTGCATGCAGGAGTCCAATTAGATACAGAAGAGAAGCGAGGTAGCAAGCTAATAACACAAGATATTATCCGTCCTGTCACGCATCGCAGGGAAGGACATGGTTCATATTAAATAGCAGGTTATGGGATATCCGAGCAGTTATTAAAAGAGCTGTAGTATTTATAACAGTTAATTAGCTCAATGTGAACGAGGAAATAATGCCTTATAAAGCATGAAGGGGTTCTTAAGCCATCAATCACGGTTAGTAGACCTCAAAGCCCATTACGATGCGTTCAACAGCGTCCCGGCCTTTAACGGGGTCCCTGTTGATTACACGGGAAGGGATTCACTCACCTTTTCTGTACCCAAAGATTAATTGGCACTTTCCGTGGCCAGTAATGGGTGCCTGGGTCCTGACATGTACCTGATCAATAAACCAGCAGTGGCAGAAGCACATAGTCCCAGTAACGTCTCAGTTGAAAAAATGGTTGGTTTCCCCCTCTGGCGCAAGCTGGAAACATGCACTGTGGTCCACTTGATTGGCTCCCTAGCCACTGCAACCCTCTGGGGGCTGGCCTGCGGTCACTGTCTTGGCCTGAAGAGGGTTCTATGAGCACTCCAACACACACACACACACAAATAAACCAAGACACTGATAGCACACGCACAGGCCCACAAATGCACACAAAAAAGATCTGCACAGCCCTGTAGTCTATGCTAGTTTGTACAGCTTTTCCCCACAGGACAGTCAATCCCAACATTGATTTTGAATCTGTACACACTGAGAGCGTAAATGAGAGAGAGAATGAGTCATAAGGAGAGATGGAGGGGATAGAAGAAATGAGAGAGGAAGAGAGAGACAGGGGAGAGACCGCGAGGGAGAGGTAACAGCCAGCGAGGGAGAGGGAAAAGGACTGGATGTTCACAGTAAAGACGGTTGATGACTCTGCAGGACTGGATGTTCACAGTAAAGAGGGTTGATGACTCTGCAGGACTGGATGTTCACAGTAAAGACGGTTGATGACTCTGCAGGACTGGATGTTCACAGTAAAGAGGGTTGATGACTCTGCAGGACTGGATGTTCACAGTAAAGACGGTTGATGACTCTGCAGGACTGGATGTTCACAGTAAAGATGGTTGATGACTCTGCAGGACTGGATGTTCACAGTAAAGACGGTTGATGACTCTGCAGGACTGGATGTTCACAGTAAAGACGGTTGATGACTCTGCAGGACTGGATGTTCACAGTAAAGAGGGTTGATGACTCTGCAGGACTGGATGTTCACAGTAAAGAGGGTTGATGACATTGCAGGACTAGATGTTTACAGTAAAAAAAGGTAGAAATATATTTGTAGGTACAAATAATTTTTTTAAGCACTGAAAACGTCTAGGTCCCTTTCGCAACCCTTTGTCGTGCTTAAATGTAAATTCGGTTGTCATGCCATGGCCGAAAACCGACTAAGCCACCCGGCGCCAAAACAAACGTGTTGGATTTTCATGGGGGGTGGCAGTTTTAACCTACTTGCTAATAGTGATTAGTAACTTCAGCATAAAGCTAATAAGTTTAACATGCATTCCTATGGCTATATAGGCTATATAATAGCAAAACTTTACGAACTACACTTGTTACACATTATTTGTAGCCCAGTGCTCACGTCACTAAATTAAGCATATCTCAGATCGCATTTTCAAATAAAAGCAAGGAAGCTACATTAACTACGGTTATAAGTTCATTATTGGGAAGCACTGAAAATGTAAAGGCTCTATAAAAACAGAACAGTATTTTATAGACTATATGCCAACCATACTGTGTTTGCACCAATGATACCTTGTAATGTTTAGGCTAGTGGTTATTTTAACAGTAAGCAGCAATGGCAGGTAGTGTCAATACCAAAGAAACAAGAACAAACCCACAAAAACAATGTTCCTTCGACGCTGTAAGCCAGGTGTGCTTCGCCGCGCAAATCCTCTCCCTGACTCGGACAGGGCCGCTAGCTACGGGGTAAGTCGACCCTTCACAATGTCCAGATTTTCGAAAGAGGTCATTCTCGAAAAAGGACTTGCCGGTAAATCTGTACCGAATATATATAGTATCCTCCTTCAGCCATTGTGCGTTAAAAAACAACAGGGCTAAGTAAACATCTAAAGCGCGCAAACGTCACAAAAGAAAGTTTAAATAAACCTTAGACGTTGCTACGTTACATGGTAGCTAGCTTTACTTAAGTTAGCTAACTGTCCCCCAGATCACACCACAGGAAAAATGCTAACGTAGGGGGCTAAGAAGGCTCTGGCGTGTCAAATAATAAACCCAACATGGCAAACACGAAATCTGATTAGTTAAAGAATATGATCAATCAACAACATCGTCAACATTTGCTTCAACGGCAGAGCAGACAACATGGTCCCTATGTGCTTCCACAGCAGAGCAGACAACAACATGGTCCCCATTGACTTCAACAGCGGAGCAGATTCGAGCTTCTGAAGGCCTCGGCGTAGATTTTAACACTCACAGCACAGGTAAAACATCTGATTGGTTAAAAGCTCTATAAATTATCTGAGCTGCACTGCAAACAGCGCAACTGAATGAGAGCGTAGCAACGAAATTACGTTAATTGACTGATAGTAACTAACTTGGTTTCATTAATACATATAGCATTAATGAAAAAAAGCGTGTAATTAATTACCGTTTCTGAAATGTTCGTGAACATTTTTGAATTTTTAGGATGGTGTTTAGCGATGCCGTTAGAAATATAATCCTTTTTCCAATTATGGTCTACCTTACTATTTTTGTCAATTGCATTATATTTTATTTGAATCACTGTTGCATATTACAGATTATAGTTTTCTCTGAAGTGACTACAAGAAAGTTTTAGCTACCTTACTTGTCTTAAGAAAAAAAGACTGAACAACATGTCTGGTCGGCGGCGAATTTCATGATTTGCAAATTGCCTTGCACTACCCAATATAAATCTACACAGATGCAGCGCGTTTTAGTATTATTAACAGGACCATGTCAGACAAAACATATGTTTGAAGTAATATCAACTTAAAATGTGTCAATTATTACACATACATACACATCTACTTTGCAAAGATTTTATCATGGAAAATGTTCATTCAACCATGTTTTTTTTTATTTGACTTGTAAAATTATCTAGTAGCCAGATTTCATTTTGGGGATTGGGAAACAGCTTGATATACGAGCATATGCAAACTTTATCAACCATTACTAAATCACCATTCAGGGAGAGGCAGAATCCTCAAGGCCTCTAACGACAGAGGGATGAAGAAACGAGATTAAAAGAGCAATGTGATTGGTGTGAGGTTTACACCAAGCGGCCAGTTCATCATTTACACTCATTTAGCACCAGGTCATAACCCCTTACCTCCAGAATAAGCAGAATTCTACAGGGTTGTGGATTCTAAGAGTCATAAATTGCGGCAGAGATTTACTTTCACTGTCATTTCAAAGATTGGAATGTGGTCTGGGGACTGTCCAGAGCCCTCGGGAAACCTGGACCTGGATTCAAAGAACAATTTGTTATCGTGGGTTAATCTCTGACGTGGGAAAAGGGGGAGCCCTGCTGTCCACTTGTATCTAAATGTTGAACTGCTGGCCAGTGGAAATACGGGACCTCAGCTCCCCTGGTTTATATTCGACCTCTTCAGCTCCTGCTGGGTTACAGTCCCGCCCAGTTTATAACCTACTCCTCGGCTGTCCAGTGTTAGTTAAAGCGTGCCTTCCGGAGCCTCTTGCTTAAAGCTGACAGGAGTCAACCTGTCCCAAGAGTTCGTCCGTGACATGGACTTGTGCTTTCCAACATGCCAGGTTCGCCCCTGGCATTATGGTTTGCCCCTGGCGTTCTGGTTTGCCCCTGGCGTTGTGGTTTGCCCCTGGCATTATGGTTCGCCCCTTGCATACTGGTTTGCCCCTGGCGTTCTGGTTTGCCCCTGGCGTTCCTGGTTTGCCCCTGGCATTATGGTTAGCCCCTGGCGTTCGGGTTCGCCCCTTGCATACTGGTTTGCCCCTGGCGTTCGGGTTCGCCCCTGGCATTCTGGTTCGCCCCTGGCGTTCTGTTTGCCCCTGGCGTTCGGGTTTGCCCCTGGCATTATGGTTAGCCCCTGGC
>JACXGK010002746.1:7843-32961 GCA_016801125.1 Novumbra hubbsi
CCCCCCCCCCCCGAACGCCCTCACCCCTCCACCGACACCAAATTAAAGGTGGTGTTGAGGCTTCTCTGTTCCCCGTCTCACTCTCTCTGATCTAATTTACAGTCTGGTACTTTATTGTTTGCCGTTTCACTGTCACTCAAATGACGAGCGGGCAAATTCGATTCCCTCCTGTGACTCTTCGGGAACATTAATGTTGTTAGCGTCTTTCCGTGGAAGAGGCAGGAGCGTCCCATTGAATCCAAATGGGGGTTTTGATTGTGGGCTGAATGTGAGAAGGTTTGATTTTTTTTTAATCATAGCGGAGTAACAGAGAGGGATTTCACATTGTATACATCAATCTTTCTGGCGTGCATAGTTTCTCTGTACAGATTATTATTTATTTTACTGTTTTCATGCATTTTTTATGGTACGCAGACATGCTTCACTCATTTTGAACTATCGAGCCTAACATCCGTCTTAATCAGTAAGTTTTGTAGCATTGATTTTATTGCAATTATGTTAGATAGTTACGCTCTCCGTGCAGATTAGTAGTCTGTATGTCTGTGTGTGTGTCTGTCTGTCTGTGTGTGTGTGTGTCTGTCTGTTTGTGTGTGTGTATGTCAGTGAGCAGGCACGTGTGCGTTCATCCTGTGAGTGTTCCTCTTTATGATGATGGATGAGAGCCTTGCGCCTGTCCTCTCCAGAGACGGCTGTCAAGGACTTAAGTGGTCGCCCACCAGGGGGCCTGAGGCACCCAGGCCGGTATACGGGGACTAGTGCAGGTGGACACTCGGAATTCCTCCCGTATTTTCACCGCAAATACAGTCCTGCAGAAGCACGCTTTGAAGGTTGCTTTTTGTGAATTTACTGTCCTGTAAATCAACAAGCTCATCGCCCCATTACATTCACATATTTATATTGTATATTCATCTACATACATTTCGTGGCGTACCATAGTAACATCACAACTAACAGCTTGGAGGTGTCTAGATTCCTCTAACAGTGCACTGACATGGAGAGTTTCCAGTAGCACCCGTAGCGTTAAGTATTTTTAGCAGCAGACTAGTTGTTTTCCTCCCAAGAGTAACATTTAAAACGGATGCCGATCCTAGGTTCGCTGTCGGTGGAGTCGCACGGTGGAACAGTCCAACGTACTCTGTGAACGCTCCCTCATACGTGCTTGTTTTGGAAAAGCTCTTACACAAGTTGGCCCGTGGAACATGGATGCATCTGCTGCGTTCATCACGGTGCTTAAGTTACATCGAAACTGGGCGGCGAGACTCAAGGCGCTGCTCTGTCCACTGCCGAACCGTACACAAATGACCCATGATGACAGGCTGGGCAGTTGCAGCGCCATTAACCCTGGAATCACATGGAGACAGAGACTACCTGGAGACATAACATGTATATAGGCTTATGTTTGGGCCCCGTTCTGTCCCGGAGACAGGCCCTTAAAGACCTCACATCCCTGTTTTTTTACTTCTGGATTTGGGTTTTCTCAACGTAACCTTGTAGCCTTCAACGGAAGCCCCAGGAGTCCAGCGTCAATCATATGCGGGTCCCAGAATTCCACTGGGTTCTCACACGTTCGCCCCATCGTAGCAGACCCGCACGCGGGCAGAATGCCGTGTGGTTTCAGTAGTGCGCTCGAGAGGCACTCAGGGCCTCCACGGGAGAAGCGTGCCTCCCGTCCGCACCTTGGCACCCCCCCACCGCCTCCTCCAAAACAAACACGCCGGTTGGCACTTCAAAGGAGCCGGCCTGGGCAGGGAGCGTCAGGGGGTGGGGGTTCCAGAGCTCCCCGGCTCTCCCGGCTCTCGCATTAATGCAACTTAACCTGCTCTCACCTGACGCCTCCGTGAGACTCTGCATAGCTGGCATGGCTGGGCAGATTATAACCTGTCATCCTGCTGTCCGCCTGTGCCTTGCTCCGTCTGTGAGGGCAGGGGGAGGGCAGGGGGAGGGCAGGGGGAGGGCAGGGGGAGGGCAGGGCGGGCTCCCTCTAGATTATTAAAGCCATGACACAGGCATTTTTTATCAGATCCCCCCCACTCACTCACACACACACAAACTCACACTCACACACACTCACACACAAACACTCACAGACACACGCACAGACACACTCACAGACACACTCACAGAGCACTCACAGAACACTCACAGACACGCTCAGAACAACCAATTCAATACACAGCAGCCGCCTACACCTTCTCCCTCTCTCCTTCCATCGCTCCCTCCCTCACCCTCTCTCTTCCTCTCCCTCCCTCCATCCATCTCTCCCTCAACCTCTCCCTCCCTCTCTCCATCTTCCTTACCCTCTCTCTCCCTCTCTCTCCCTTTCTCTCTCTCTCGCCTTAATCTAATAACGTGGCCCCAAATCAGTGGTATCGTCCCTGAGGTTGAGAAGGGCGAGACTGCCCATTTATTTCACTCTAGCTGTTTGTGTATGTGTGTGAGTGTGTGTGGTGATGTGGCGTCTGTGTGCGTGTGTGTGATGTTGTGTGTATGTGTGTGTGTGCTTTAAAACCTCTGCTCAACTTATTTTAAGCCTGAGTGTGTTCACGTCTTGGTCCGTACCACTGACTGACGTGTCTACTATTAGGGTAAGGAGCTTGTATTAGTCTTATCAGATTTGGCTGTGATGTGCTCGGTTAGCTCTCTCACAGAACACTATTCAATTTTGAAGCTACTAATTTACTCCATGGGGCCTTTTTGAAATCTCAAAATGATCCCTTGCCAATGATGCCAATTACAGTTGATTAGCACTCATCAAGCTTTATCATGTCCGGCCAAGTCAGTGTGTGATATCTGAAAGGTGTGTGATATCTGAAAGGTGTGTGATATCTGAAGGTTTTGTGATATCTGAAAGGTGTGTGATATCTGAAGGTTTTGTGATATCTGAAGGTTTTGTGATATCTGAAAGGTGTGTGATATCTGAAAGGTGTGGGATATCTGAAAGGTGTGTGATATCTGAAAAGTGTTTGAAATCTGAAACCTTATTAACCTTTGGTTATGACAAGCCATGATATGTGTGTATGCCAAGTCCAGATGGTAGAACATGGCAGGCGGTAAAACCCCCCATCTAGACCTCAAATTGAGTCTTTTCAGTAAACCTTAATAAACTACTGTGCCATGTTCTCTTTCAGGGTAATCTCTGGTTTACCCAGAACATTTGGTCGTAATCCTCTCTGGGTTATTTAGGCGTTCTCATACGATGGATGCTTCCATCTGTAATTGAGGATTCATAAGTGAATCGTCCAGAACGTCCACAGCTCTCGTCCCCCACTGATTGTGGTTTGGTAAAAGAAACCGGAGGTTTACATGATCTAAACCCTCGTTTTCTGGCTGAACAACCTCTCACTCGGCGAGAACAAGCGTCCGAGGGTAAGAGATGGACAAACATCCAGAACTGCTGAGAACAGATTTTTCCTAACGCCTGATCTTTTGGGATCCCTGATCCATTGGGGTTCCTTCGCTGCCACCAGTCGTCAAAGATAAAAGACAGGGGAGTTCTCTCTCTCTCTCTCTGTCTGTCTATCTCCTCTCTTTAATTTAATTTTTCTCACTTCACCTCTGTCCAACTCTCACTCCCCCAGCCCCCTCTCTCTGTTTCTCTCCTGGCACACTCTGCCGTTGCAGCGTGTAGCGTATGTCAGACCGAGAGAGAACATAATACAGAAAACCCAGTCATTTAAACTCGACGGTTTGTGATCCACCCCAGTCCTGCCGCTGAATAATGAAGAATGACTATGAGAGCAGGAATCAAAGGGCCCACTGGTTCACCGGGCGGAGCCCACTGCCGCCCCTTAACTGGATCCAGATGTGTCCAGGCCCGGTGCTGCCGTGCGCCTGCAGAGTGGTTCTCGGGCCCCGCCGAAGCCTCCCGGGCCAAGCCCCTGTCCTGGCTCCTGGGTCGGCCGCTCCGGGGACGGAGGGTGGGGGAGAGAGACCGGGGCCCCCTGTCATCCTCGGACCTCGGGCTCTGTGGGCATCTTCCCTGGCTCAGGGGGTGTCGACCCGACAACTTTGAATGTTCCGAAACATGCGTGGGGTCGAACCCGCACCGAGTTACACGCCAAGGGTTTTGTCTGTATGGCCTGGTGTTGTATTTACACAATCCATGGACCGTTCAGTAACACATATATGCCCACATTAGTTCTGCGTGTGTACAGCTTATCAACCCAAACAACCCATGTAGCATGCTGTGTATGCCAATAATGCACAAACACACATGCACATGCACAAACACACGTGCACAACACACATGCACAACACACAGGCACAAACGTACATTCAGCCGGTGCTTCTGGATACCAGAGCAGAGAAACTTTCAGCGACGCCATAAAAGAGGGTGTCGGCCATCTTTTATTAGGATGGTGGGTGTTAGGATTGTACCCAGGACGACAACTCCGCAGCGCCACCCTAACCCCTGGGAAGTGCATCACCTGATCTTAAGTAGGGCACTTCTAGGGCCTCTGTTTGGGACGCGAAGCAGGCACGCGCTCCGGAGAAGGACTGGGGGCCCCTGTTGTTATTCCTGCTTGTGTTTTCTTTCCCTGCTTTTCATCACGCGGGATTACGACCAGGCGAAACGACACTGAGGGCAGTTATATTCAACTTGAATCTCTGTTTCAAACCCCCAAATACATTTGGAAACATCAGCACCGCTCGACTGCTCGGTTCACCTCTGACATGAGTCTCCAATCGTGTATGCATCTGTGAGTGTGTGTGTGTATGTGAGCAGGGAAGTTTGAGTCCTTTTGGCTAGGGTGGATGGATTGGGATGATGCTTACTGGCTAGGGTGGATGGATTGGGATGATGCTTACTGGCTAGGGTGGATGGATTGGGATGATGCTTACTGGCTAGGGTGGATGGATTGGGATGATGCTTACTGGCTAGGGTGGATGGATTGGGATGATGCTTACTCTGGCAAATGAGCCCTGTAGCAAGCTCTGTTCTAACCCCAAGATACTTTCTGTGGATTATCTAATCGATTTGTTTCTAACAGGGGTTTGTTTAGTGACAGGATTTGTGACAGGATTGATTAATTTGTATTTTATATTATTCTTTTTTTCCTACAAAATCAACCATATTAACTTGTAATAAGAAGAGACTAAACATTCAAAAAATCTTTCAGGAACCTTTATTTGCCGCTTTGTTTGACCATCATCATTTGCAACATTTGTCTCATATATACAGTGCATACACATATATATATATATATATATATATATATTCTTTAATTAGGACGAAATTACGAAGGCCTTTTTCATTTATCAGGACATGGTTACTTAAAATGTGGTTACACCAAAATAATTCCCCGTTGTTTACCATCCAGCGTTCCCATCTTTTTGTCCTATAATAACCCTGGCATCATTATTTGCCACCTGCAGTGGCCACAGACAGGCAATATGCATGGAAGCAAGTGTCCCGGGGGCATGATTCAGGCCAGGGTTGCTCCCTGAATACCCCCCCAGGCTGGTACTTGTTTAGAGCGAGGAGGGCAGAGCAGGAAGGACCCGTCGTCTGTGCCGTGTGCCAGGTGGGACTGCTGTCGGTAATGGGCGGAGCGGGTGGTGTTGCTATAACAGACACGAGCGCCGCGTGATTTCTTCATTCCTGCACAAAGACAAGACTCCCGGGGGAAATAAAGCCCGCCACTCCCCTCCTGTCCTCCTCTCTTTGCTTGTCCCAACCCCTCCTCCTTTAGCATGCTGCATTTGCCTTCCTGTGAATGTATAAGTGAACAACTGGTTGTCTTTGCGTTAGCGGTGATGCTGTGTCGTGTCCTGAAACCAGGGTTGTGGTCCTCAAGTGCCGGGTCGTTCGTGTGAACAACGTGACTGTAGTTCTCTTCAGGTGAAAGCATCCGCCAAAACCTATTTATATGTAAACTATTTATTTGAGATTGAGCTAGCATGTGTCAGACCCACCACAAGTAGTCACTAGAGAGAGAGATGTGGCAAAGGCACCTTGTTCCAGCAATACAGGCCTGGGTTGCAATGATACTGTGGCAGTGTATTGCACCCCAAGCTCAGCAGGGTGCCCCGCTAAAACACATACAGCACATTTTTATGGATGTAATTGGTAGATTCGTGCATTTTCGGGTTTCCTTAATTATTTTTTTCTTTTTGTTTTACAGTTTCTCAAAGGTCTCAAGAAAGAGAGATTTAGCTTTTTTTATATAAATAGAAGAGTGCAGGGAAAGATTTCAATGTCTTGGTTTTCTTGCTGTGATGAAGGACAACAGTCCTCTAGACAAGTTTATTTAAACAAAGCGTGTTCAACCTTCTGTCTCTGCGAAGCCCAGGTAACAATGAGATCTGTGTCATATTAAACAGGGTTTTTATCTCCATTGCTGCTGAGTCTATAGTGGGGGGTGTGGGGGCAGCTAAATTCTTTGTGAGTCTTCAAGTAAATGCAGTCATGTAAAAAAGGCAATTGCTGGTTAACCACACACAGTCCTTCAGAGCTTGGCTCTCTCTTGTAAAATCTAAACAGCACGGTTTTCCAAGTCAGTCGGAATGGTTTAAGGGGAAAGGAGTAAGATCTTGTCTTTCATGATATCCGATATGTTCTGTTAAAAGGACTGGTTTGATTGCCCTTATTTTCTCAAGCAGCCCCACTTAAATTGTATTCAGTCCTTCAAACTGTGGCTGCAATGCTATCCTGACAATATTCTTATGATTTATAATCCTTGCGGTTGATTAAGCTAATCCATCTCCTCGACCATGTGGCTGCGCTGTCACAGCAAATCCTTCAAAGTCATTGTTTTTGCGCTAGCTTTTGGTAGGACTACAACATTTACCACCGTTGGCAAAATCTAAAAATTCATTCCAGAAACCAAAAAGCATTTGCAGAGATGGAAAGAGGTGTGTCTCACCAGTGTGCCTTTTCGTCATTGAGTTGTGTGCGAATGGGCAGTGGCTATAATCTAGTAGCAAGTTCTTTCATTTGCGATTGCCTGATCTCTTCTAACCCTGAACACTGTGCTACAGCTCGGCTACCTCAAAGCCCACATCACTCCCAATAAACCTGACTTAAATAAGGTTTACTAATCACCCCAATGATTTACGTTTCAGTTTATCTCAGAATGTTCCAGACACAGTTTGTCTTCACACTCCCCGGGCCTCTCTTTTGCACATGATTGGTCAACGGGGCCAACGTGCGTTGACAGGAAGCGTTATCTGTCTACCTGGGTCAGTGGGAGGGAGCGAGTTGGGAGTCAGTGGTGTGAGATAGTCTGGAGTTAAGGGGTCATGTGATGATAATGACGATGAGGTAAGTCTCTGTAGATGCCTTGCCTGGCCAGGTATCTCTAATAACCCTGGCTGAGACTTCAAACACCCCCCACCACACACACACACGCTCAATTAGGTGTTAAATCACAAGAAGACGTGTGGTGTTTGTTGTATGTGTCCTGCACCGGTAGCTGGAGAATTTATGACACATTTAATGAAGAATACAGCTGTCTGCATAGACCCAGTCCTCTGAGGAATACGGCGGGATGCTGAACAGCTTAGAGGACGCTTATCTAGTGTCAAGAGAGAGCAGAGGTTGTCTCCTTCAATCTAAAAACACACGCACACACACCTGCAGCCAAATATTACTTTAACCTTTCCTGGCTACTCCCAGTGCCTTGACCCAAGGTAGATGAGTGGAGATTCTCTCTCCACAAGGTCTTCGTCTTCTGAAGGGACAAAAATCTGACTGACAGAAGGACGCTTAGTGTTCCCTTCTATTCCTGAAATGTCTATGAAATATTCGGAATCTTGTGAATGTGGCAAAGCGAGCAGCATTCCACATCTCCCTGGACTACCGAAGCCCATTAACTTTTCCCTACAAAAGCCTTGGAACCAGAGATCACATTAATTAAGCTCCTAATTAGATGTGGGAAAAGCTAATTCAATCAAACTCATTATCCCCAGCTCCGAGGTCAGAAACCACGAGGCGTTTTTGGGAAACCAGGTTAGCTTCCCCCCCCTCGTCCATTATGCCGCGGCTAACCCGTTTACTCCGCGGTGCCGGCTCGTGGCACGTTATTACCGTGTCATAACCACTTAGCCATGATGTTCCGGCGTCAGGTGTGGACCAATAGGGCCTTCATCACCTCACCCTCGTCAGCCTCTCTTCTGATATGATACATTACCGGGTTTGTGAGACCGCATTACTGAGCCGCAAACACGCTGGAGGGATGGACGGTAGGTCTCCCGTCTTACGAGGCTTTGGAAGGCGACCAGAAAATGTAAAGGGTGTTCAGGTGGGAGGACGTCTATTCGAGGAATGTATGGAACGTGTGTACAAGAGGACAGAAAAACTCAACCCTGTTACCGTGTATTAACATAGGAAACCCAACCTGAATGTTGGTGTTTATAGGGTGTTTCAATCCAAAACACATAGTTTCAGTGCTTGTTGAACAAGACGTGTGTTGTTATGCTGACGTTTGACATTGTTTAGCAGACACTCTTACCCAAAACGTCTTGTACTCTTGGTGGCACACTCGGGTGGCACAGTTTGACAGTTGGTTTAGGGCCTGAAATACATTCACAAAATCTTAAGAAATATTCTTTATTTAGAGCGTCTGTCATTATTACACCTTGTTTCATTCCTATTCTGAAAATACATTCAGTGTTTCAATGCGCTCGGCTTTAAGTGTACTGATTTTAAGTGGAACACTTCCTATGTTTCCTCATTCAAAAAGCAAGGACCACGCAGGAGTTTGACGTTTCAACGGGACTCTCCGTGTCTCACAAAGGGCCCTCTGTTGGGAGATGACATTGTGACGTTCTCACCTCGGCATCAATGAAAACGTCCGGGGCCTTTTCTTTTATTTGCCTGATCCTCTGTGGTCGTGTGGACCCGGCGTGTTGATTGAATTAGACACACGATTGTCATCACCTCCCAGCCTGCAGCTGGGCATCAGCCCTCCACCGAGTGTGGCCATTGTCCCCATCAGTACAAAAGCAAGGCACCAACAGTTTACACACCAGAAGAATAATAAAACCCGCAATGAAGACGAAGTGTGTCTCTTAATGTCCACGACTCAGTGGTTCTCATAAAGCGTTTCAGAGCCGAATGGCCTCGTATATCTCCCGGCATGAAGCAACGCGAGTGGGAGAAAGATGTTGCGTGTCGAACGTCAGGCCCCTGGCTCAAATTGAGAGCCGGCCTGTAGCAATTAGCGCCGTTAAATGGCGAAAGAATTGATATGGTGACTCCAAAAAAAAACTCTCCAGTAAATCGTCGGGGCGAGCATGTCACATGGAGAACACCGGCCGTAGCGCATACTCAGGAACGTCGGACACATATGAGGGGGAAACAATAATGTGTTTAAAGGCCTGCGATTCCAGTAATGTGGTATTTGTTAACAAAACAAAATAATGAATTATATTTCGCTGCAGTCCTGGCAAGCGGATGAGTTTGACGATGCTATCCTTGAAGAACTAGAGAGCCGGAGTCAAAAAGGTTGGATATGGTCCTCGTCAGTCACTTCACTAGAAAGATTTTCTCCTGTCACCGAAGGAACAATACTAAGGCGCTGAGGGCGAGGAGGGCAGAGTCCCCGCTGGGGACTGCAGCCGACAGGGGAGCAGGTGAAAGGTTGCCTTCCCCCAACCCCCGGGGGGGTTACAAGTGGAAGGGCAATATTGGAAGGCGGCCATTATGTGGCGAGTGACACCAGTCGCTTGGTGGACGCAGCCTTTGACAGGCACCTGGCGCCGGGGGGCGGGGCGGGCCCCGGGCGGTGTCATGGAGACGGGGAGCGATGAGAGAAGAGGGAGAGATGCACGGACGGGAGACACACTCTGCCCTCCGGCCTCTTCTGAGACGCTCGGTCACGGCACGACCCCCCGCTGGGGACTGGCTGGTCGAGGACAACACACCCCTGACCGCCCCGTGTGCTCAGCCTGACTGGGAGGAGGGTTGAGAGAAAGAGGAGGTGTGGATGTTGGTTGGGGGAAGAGTGATGGGGCGCCTTTGGCATGCGGCAGTGTCCCATTGGTTGGTCTCCTCCAGTGGAGCCCGTGTCTGCGGTGGGATTAGCTTGTCTGTTTTGGACACAATACCTCCAGGTCACACGGTGTCAGCGGCTGTGTGTGTGTGTGTGTGTGGGGGGGGGGTATTCGGTGGCACAGGAACACGTATGTGCGAGCGCCTCCCTGTGTTAGGGGGAACGTTGCGCGTGTTTGCATGTTTACGTTATGCACACACACACACACACAGGTGTGGGTTTGTGCGCGGGTCCGTGTGTGTGTTTGAGCGCCAGGGGTCGGTTTCCCCTGCAGCTTGGGCCGGCACCTCCTCTTCTCTCGTTTGTCATCCGGCCTCGCAGCATTATATAAACAGCTGCTTGCTCTGCAGTGCAGGAGAGCCATGTCAGCCCTTGGACACAAAGAGCAGCCTGCCGCCTCCTTTCAGGGAGTGTAAAATTGCCCGACTGAATGCAAACGTTTCTCACTTTTTTTGGGGGGCTGAAAGGGCTGACGTGCTTGTCTGTTCAAGCAGGAGTGGGTCTCCGCTCGTCAGCAGACCCTGGGGGGCTGGCCAAGGGAGGTCTTGTGGGTGGCCGTCGGGGAGGGGGGGTTGCATGCTGTTTGTTGACATGAAAGTGGTGGCGTCATAAATGGGGTACTAAATTTGGCATTGAAGTGGGCAGTTTAATTCCCCTATTCAAAGTTGAAATTGCTCCTCACTCTTAATCGTAGTCCGGTAACAACTGGAGTAACGTCAGCAAAGGCAAAGGATCCAGGATTGGATGTTATAGTCGGGCTGTACTGATAAACTGCGAGACACCATGTCTTCCAGTGAAAACACTGATTAACCTACGCTGTTCCTGGCAACCAGAAGGTTGCAATTCAAAGAAACGTTTGTTTCTGTGTGCGTGGGCGCCCACTACTTAAAGTGTGTGTGAGTGTGTGAGTGTGTGTGTGTGTAATGGAGAAAACAAGATAAAGCAATAAAGGTGGAGCCATGTGAATCAGAGACGATCCTGATGCCAAATCCCCCGGGGTGTCCAAGGTACCGGGGATGCCTGAACAGAATTCACACTGGCCCACTGTGAAGTACATAACTTGGGCAACGTGCGAGACGAGAAAACCCCCGTCTTCAGACGAACAGAAATATCACTATCATACATGTCTCAGCAGAAACAGACAAGCATTTCAAACAATTATCTAACTGTTCTCTGCAACGGTTTCTTTCATTTGTACTTTATGGTGGATGTCTAGACATTTCTTGCTGTGTGTGTGTGTGTTATTTTTCCTGTCAGTTGGCTGCATTGTCATGGGTTACCCGCCCAGATCCAAGTTTTCTTTTTCTTTCAGGCCGGCTTCGTGTTGTCCTCTTTTGTTTGGAGCGCCGTCATGGCAACTACATTTTGGGACCATTGTCTTATGACCCCTGACGATGCTTCAGTAATGAGGATGGAGGGAACGTCCCAGGGACAGGCAGACGTAGACTCAGACCCCCCTTATGTAGGCGAAGAGCAGTCAGCGTGTGGTGAACCGCCAAAACGGTCACGCCGGATGATGTTGCTGGCGGATGACGTTCCTCGCGCCATCTCTTGACTCGTTCACACCTGTCACATGTGCTCAGTGTGAACCTGCTCTCATCCGTGAAGAGAACGAGGTGCCAACAGTGGACCTGCCAACTCTGGTGTTCTCTGGTTAATGCCAATGGTGGACCTGCCAACTCTGGTGTTCTCTGGTTAATGCCAATGGTGGACCTGCCAACTCTGGTGTTCTCTGGTTAATGCCAATGGTGGACCTGCCAACTCTGGTGTTCTCTGGTTAATGCCAATGGAGCTGCACGGTGCTGGGCTGTGAACACAGGTCCCACCAGAGGACGTCAGGCACCTCGTGTAACTGCCTGTCTCCTGGCATCTCCTCCAGGTTATTAAGACTATACTGGAGACACAGCAAACCTTCATGCAACAGCATTTATGGTTGTTCCATCCTGGAGGAGCTGGACTACCTGTGCATCCTGAAACTATTTCCTTTTTTAAGGTTGTCTTATGCTTATGCTTTCTAACTGGACAGATTGACATTCCTGAAGTATAAAGGATTTGGTGCTGTACTGTGATGATTACGTGTCCCCTAGTTCTTTTTAGCAGTGTAGATTAATATAGATCGGACCGTTTTAATCTAGCCACTTTCATCTACCAGGTCATCGGACCCAAATTAGTTTCCTCCGTATATAGTCAGAACACCAGCTATGGTCAACACCATCTAGTCAGAACCCTTGGGATCATGGTCAACACCATCTAGTCAGAACCATTGGGATCATGGTCAACACCATCTAGTCAGAACCCTTGGGATCATGGTCAACACCATCTAGTCAGAACCCTTGGGATCATGGTCAACACCGTATGTTGTCAGAACCGTATGGGAGAGAGGCAGCTCAGCTGGACCCTTGTAAACATTGTATGTAGTCAGACAGAACCCGCTGTACCCAGGTCAACACGTATATAGAAAGTGTTGGAAAACACAGGAAACTTTGCCAGAAATCTTTTTTGTAGTGGTTGAAATTCTAGGTGAAGGATTCAGAATGTTCTGGCGATTCCATCCAGATCAGGGGAAAACGGCCATCTGTGCAACTTGGGAGTCACTGAAATTTTGCAACCCTGGTCAAAGGCACACCCTGGTTCAGTGTAGAAACAGACGGTTTTAAATCTAGTCCCCCGGTTATCTAGCTTCAGGCCTCTTCGTTGCTACTAGGCCCACTCTGTCTCTTAGTCATAGGATGTGGGACTGCAAACTAAGCCCAGCTTGTGCCTGAAGTATAATAAAACATTTAGTTAATAACCCACTTTTCCATAAACGTCCTCTGGAAAGAGAGCTGGTTGCCATGGCAGCTGTGCTGTACCTGCAGAAGGCTTCCTTCCTCACCAGAGGCCCTTAACATCCATGCTGTGAGAGGGGGCACTGTGGAGGCCAGTAGGTTCATTTTGGGCCAGGATGTTTTGTGCCACCTGAAGTGCTTCTAATCCCCCCAATCATTTTGCTCTTATTCTCCCTTCCTCCACCTCTTCCCGCCCCCCCCACCTCGCCTTTTCGGGTCTAGTCCTCTCGGCTTGGTTACTATGGCGATGTCCACAGAAACTGCGGGGGGACGTGTGGTGCCACTCTGTCAATGGGCAGGACACATAATAGTCACGCTGGGGATTACCCCACACCTCTTCTGTGCCCACCGGAACTACTGGCAGACCTCCCTCCATTTTCTAACTCCCCCCCTCATTCTCCACTTCCCTTTCTAACTCCCTCCCTCATGTTCCCCTTCCTTTCTAACTCCCTCCCTCATTCTCCACTTGGTCTCTGTCCTCCAGTCTACTCTGGGGCTTCGCCTGCCGATATGATTGGTCATCAGTTAGGGATTCTGCTATATTGATTTAACATGCGACTTGTTGTTAATCCGACCTCTGAGACATTTAGTCATGGTGTCCCAGCAACATAGTGACCCCAGCATGGCATCATGTATATTTGAATGACAGTGAGTTATTTTGGTTACTTTGATGATGATGATGATGATGATGAAGAAGAGGTCCAAAATCCCTTCTTTTTGCTTTGGTGTCCTCAATATAATCGCAGTGCAGCAGCATGTAAGATGGAATACCATTTGCAGTTCTAACACTGGGTCCCTGCATATCTCACACACAGACACACACTAACCCACCCTAAGGACAGGAATGTCTAGATTCTAAGTGGTAGGGACGCCCCCATCCGCCTCCCCACTCACAGAGGCCCTGCATCACAGCCAAGATCTAATAACGCACAACCTGCCAGCGCTACCATGGCAACCCGCCCTTTCCACAATGCAATCTCTCTTTATGTAAGGACAGCGTCAGTGGCTTTCACTCACACTGCCTTCCTGTAAGAATGTTTTGCTGGGCCCTATCTCTCGTGTGTGTGTGTTTGTGGGGGGGGGGGTTGTGTGTGTGTGTGTGTTTGTTTAATCCTATCAGTTTCAGCTCTTCTTAATGTGTCATCAGACGATGTCACCTCAATGTTCGTGCGTGTTGCCGTAGTGTTGGAATGGTTGTACAAAATACTGGACCCACTTTTAAGATGAAAATACTGTGTCATCATGTAGATCATATCTCCTCATTCACATCCCCACTTCCCTCCCAGCGTGGAGACCGGACTGTTGACTTGGCTCTCGCCCTGTTAATTCCTCTTAGTTCCTCTATGCCAGACCACCCAGCCTCACCGCACCACCCCCAACCTCTGACCCCAGATACGTCTGACTCTGGTCACCCCAGTAAGACCGCAGGGACCCCAAAACAGGTGGGAACCAGGAGATACATCTACACCGGGATGAGAGGTTCTCTGGCGAGACAGGGGTTAAACGACAACCCCCTCACCCCTCGACCTTCCCCCAAACTCCACACACACACACACACTCCCGGTGTTGCATAACAGCAACGTCCAGAGAGCACCTGACAGTAGGATCTTGAGAGCCTCCGTCTGACTTTTTGAGCTTTGCCTGAGCAAACACCGCCCCCCCCGTCTCCCCATTCCCTCCTCAGCACCCTCCTCAATAATCTCCAGATTACTCCTACTAATTAAAACTTGGACAAGCGACCCCCCCCCAGCCCCCCAGAGCCACCAGGTCCCTAAAGAGGGAGAACAAACACGGACGGAGAAGAACACACACAGGCTGTTTTTCTTTTCCTCCGCCACTCGTCTTATCCTTGTTAATCCAGTATCTTTTTCAGACGTGGTTAAGCTCCGGGCCTGGTGGAACCGCGGGCCAGAGGGCCAGGGGGTCAAGGGGGAACCCGGAGAGAGGGGCACACGGTGGGGAAGGGGGTGCGGGAAAGGACCCAGCCCCTTCTCAGGGCCTCAGCGAGAGTCAAACCACTGAGGAGTTTTCATTACCGCGCAGCTGGGGCGCAAGCGTTCTGACCACCCTGCAGATTAAGGAGAGGTGAATGGGGGCCGTTGATGCTAACCCTCACCCACCCTCTCTCCCCCTTCCTCTCACCCTCTTTTCAAATACTCAAGGACACCACTTGAGAACCCCCCCCGCCATATTAATGTTTATTTTTGCTCTTAAAGCTCCGGCTTTGGGACCGAGTTAGTGAGGTGGGGTCAGTGGTAATTATAGAGGCTGGGTTGACTCAACCAGGCTGGGTTGACTCTCTTTACCCGATCGGGAGGCTTTAAGCAATGCCCCTTTCTCTTCCATTAAAACCCACGATGGTCTGTGTTGGTTCTGTGTAGGGTTAATAAAGAGGGCTCTCCTCATCTTAAGACGGTGTTATTAACTCTTGCTTTTGTGCGCCTCGTCTCCAGATTGGGACACTAGGGACGCCAAGAGCCTTGATTCAGCCATTCTAAGAAAGCAAGAGTGTTGTCCATCTTCCCAGGGTGCAGTGAAGCGGTCCCCTCCCTCTCCCCAAGGCCCCACCACCACCCTGCTTTCCTCTCCCCAAGGCCCCACCACCACCCTGCTTTCCTCTCCCCAAGGCCCCACCACCACCCTGCTTTTCTCTCCCCAAGGGCCCACCATCACCCTTCTTCCCTCTGCCCAAGGCCCCACCACCACCCTGCTTTTCTCTCCCCAAGGCCCCACCACCACCCTGCTTTCCTCTCCCCAAGGGCCCACCATCACCCTTCTTCCCTCTGCCCAAGGCCCCACTTCCACCCTGCTTCCCCTGACCCCACCTCCACCCTGCTTCCCTTTGCCCAAGGCCCCACTTCCACCCTGCTTCCCATGGCCCCACTTCCACCCTGCTTCCCCTGGCCCCACCTCCACCCTGCTTCATATGGCCCCACCTCCACCCTGCTTCCCATGGCCCCACCTCCACCCTGCTTCCCTTTGCCCAAGGCCCCACCCATCGACACTGCTCCTTTGGACAGATTTTGCAGACGATTGCATCTTTTCATTTTCTGAAGAGAAAGGGAGGTGCAGATTGAGTAGGTTTAAGAGACCACCCCTGACCCTCTGAACGCAGAACTTGATCAAGCATCTCATTTGATCACGCAAGATTTCACGCATGATCTTCTGCTACCATGAAGTTTTAACATTACACACCTGCTTTGCCTGAGTTAACCTGGTTCGAAAGTCATGACTGAAAGAGAGACACACACAAGAGTGAGACACAAACACAGAGATGAACAAATCGATAGAGATGGATGAACATAGAGTTACAGTATGCGGTTCGCTTGTGCTTTCTGGGCAAGTGCAAATAAAAGATGCCAAGATCTTCAAAAGTCAGTGCAACCAGGATCATCTATATAGCGTCATGTAGAGATGACTAGGGGTGGAGTGTCATGCTCCTAGCAACCACCGCCGTGGTAGCAGCCCTACCATCCACCCAGTAGGGTGGGCTACAACGACAAGCACCCAGATCAGCAGGACATGGTATCCTCCAAATCAACCGCACTAAATCAGACCTGATTGCCCTTTAATAGTATGGCGGTTGTTGGGTCAGTTGCTCTGTTAGTCTACTGATGGCATTGAACAAATGGGTAAAATGTCTGCAACAGATCGGTATGGTCAGTGGAAATGTCCGCTATAAACTACCGGTAAACAACCATATTTTCCACACTAGCGAACCGGTCAGATTGGGTATGCTGGCAACTTGTTGTACCGAAGCTCTAGTACTCTCTCTCTCCTTTCCTCCCTGTCTCTCTTTACATCCCTCTCCCTTTCCTCTCTCTCTCTGTCACTCTCTCTCATCCTTTATCCATTAGCCGTGTGGCAGTGTTGCTGTGTAAACGGACCTCCTCCTCTGAATAGAGCACTGCTAGCTGCTGAATAGAGGCAGGAGCCACACTCAGAGAGGGGCTGCAGCTGTCCAAATATAACCCAGAGCCCTGTGTACCTGCCTCCTGCCACTCTTCTGTCTCTCTGTCTCTCCCTCTGCATCCCTCTATCCCCCACCAGGCTGTGTACTCAACCCTGCACCCCCCCCCCCCCCCCCCCCCCCCCCCCCCCCCCCCCCCCCCCCCCCCCCCCCCTTTCCCCCCCCCCCCCCCCCCCCCCCCCCCCCCCCATACCACTCTCTTCCGTTTTTCGGCACAAGTCCTTTAGTACCATCGATCCGGCACCTTTTCTGGTGATGGACAGGCTGGACCTGCCAGGGAGACCCAGACCTCATTAACTTCACTCATCACTTTGATTCTTTTGGTTTTGGCTGTGTGACTTGGTTCTGGCTGTGTGACGTTATTCTGGCTGTGTGACTTGGTTCTGGCTGTGTGACGTTGTTCTGGCTGTGTGACTTGGTTCTGGCTGTGTGACGTTGTTCTGGCTGTGTGACTTGGTTCTGGCTGTGTGACGTTGTTCTGGCTGTCTGATTTGGTTCTGGCTGTGTGTCTTAGTTTTGGCTGTGTGATTTGGTTATGTTATTTGTGTGTGTCTTTGTTGTGTGTGTTGTGTGTGGGTTGTGTGTGTGTTGTGTGTGGGTTGTGTGTGTGTTGTGTGTGGGTTGTGTGTGTGTTGTGTGTGGGTTGTGTGTGTGTTGTGTGTGTGTTGTGTGTGTGTTGTGTGTGGGTTGTGTGTGTGCTACAGCTCCCAAAACTCCCTGTATTAGTGGAAAGGAATGTCTGAAACGGCTGAATTTCTTTGAACATCCTGATCCAAGACCTGAATCACCCTCCCCTCTCTGTCTCCCCTCTCTGTCTCCCCTCTCTGTCTCCCCTCTCTGTCTCTCTGTCTCTCTCTGTCTCCCCTCTCTGTCTCCCCTCTCTGTCTCCCCTCTCTGTCTCTCTCTGTCTCCCATCTCTGTCTCTATCTGTCTCCCCTCTCTGTCTCTCTCTGTCTCCCCTCTCTGTCTCCCCTCTCTGTCTCTCTGTCTCTCTCTGTCTCCCCTCTCTGTCTCTCTCTCTCTGTCTCTCTCTCCCTCCCCTCTCTGTCTCCCCTCTCTGTCTCTCTCTGTCTCCCCTCTCTGTCTCTTTCTGTCTCCCCTCTTTGTCTATCTCTGTCTCCCCTCTTCCTGTCTCTCACTCCTCTCTCCCTGCCTCTTTCTCCCACACTTTGTCTGTTTCCTCCCTTTCTCCCCCCGGCCCCCCCACGCTACCTTTTCCTTCTCTCCTTCTCTCACTTGAATACCTGCTGGGAGCTTAATTAATAAACAAAGCAGCTCAATGTAAAGATCATTACCATGTTAATGCAGCGAAAACTAAGCGGTGATTTAGCTGCCCCAGCAGTTTAGCTGCTCGCTCCAGTCGTCCCCGGGGACCGGAGGAAAGGGTATCTTTTCATTTGTTCTTGCAGTTAGCAATTATGTCCATTTGCTGACCCGTGATAAGGTTGCTAAGTTACGGTGGTCCTAACTTTTATGTAGCTTTTTATTGTGTGTAATTATGACATACTTCCTAGAATGACAATAAGAGAGCATGTCTCTTTTACAATTTTGTAATTCAGTGGATGCCTTTATCCTTACAGTTAGTTCCTTCATCTTCAGTATTATTGGACGTTCATTCAGTAACGCAGCTCTGAGCACTGCTAGAAGAGAATGACCGGCTAGCCCTGACTAGCCTTTTCTGATTTCAATCAGTGGAAATGTATTATAGTTTTTTGATGATAAAGCAATCAATTTAAGTATTTATTTCGACTCTGATTATTGTTGCTTCATATAGAATACAGTACAACAAAATAGTGTAACACCTAAGGGTAACACCTAAGAACAATGTATGTTATAGGTGGGATGTATAAATGTGTAATGAAGGCTAATTCAAAGTGGTGGCATGTGTAATTTAAATGCAGGGTTAGTAGCAATGACGTTCCCAAGGTAAACATGTACATGTAACAACTGGAAACGTCCTTATCAGACTTTGCAACCCCATGTCAGAGTCCTGCAGTAACAGTGAAGAGTGCACCCCCCTCACGCTTAGCATAAGCTACTGTGTACAGTATGAGTAATGTTTACAAACTGTATTTACTTCCAACGCAGTCTGAATTACAATGTGTGGTGTACAGTAGCAAACATTAGTGGACCGCACAGGGACCTGGCCAATCAGAAGCCCCCTATTCCCCAACCCTTCTGATAAGAGCTCTGCCGTTTGACAGTGGTGGAAAAATCTGTTGCAGCCCCCCCCCCCCGAATCCGCTCATAGGGACGACCACAGTGAGGCAGGGTTATCCGCCATCTTGGTCCAGTAATACACCAGATCTGAAAGAGAAGCCCATCTGAAGCCTGTGCACCATTTAATGGCACCCATCGGGCTCTTTGTAGTGCACACATGTACACTCATTAGATGGATGTGGGGGGAGCGGTCGGAAAAAGCCCCACCCCCCGCCTCCTCCTCCTCCCCTCTATCTGCTGATGCACCCTGGTGCAGGGTCCATTATAGCATCAAAGGGCCATTCAGAAGAACGATGTGGGGGTGGTGGGGGTGGTGGGGTAGCGGAGAGAGGTTAACAAAAATAATTGCACGAAAAAATCCACTCAAACATGGACAACATCTGCTTATCAAATGTGTTTTAGATTGCGTATGCAGGGCCACCGCTGGAAAGGCCTGGAGATGGTCAGAGCAATTTGGCTACTGCCCCTCTCCCACTCTGTCTCTCTCTCATATTTTGACTTGTTCTTTATATAGTACTTATTGCTGGTCAGTGAGATAATCTGTGGCTTTTCTGATACTGAGGGGAATTCCAGTGCACTCAAATGGTCCCGAATGGCTGTCTAATCCCTGAGAATTTTGCTACTCCTTGTCAGAGCTCAATGGGAAAGCAGATCTTATACACTAGAAAAGAGTGCGATTGGGTTGGTTTCTCTGTATCATGATTCATGGTTGCCCAGTAACACTAAAACTAATTCTGACTTCTGAAATCTTGAAGGCGTTCAGTCATTAAAGAGGGAATGGCACCCAGATCGTCAAGAGAGAAAATTAGAAAGAACAAGAAGTGAGTGATATCAAGAAAGAAAGACTAGAGATTAGAGAAAGAGAGAGATGAAAAGCCAGAGAGAAAGCAATGATCTCCGTAAGGAGTCTGTTGTCAGCCATCACTGGGGATTAACTCCATTCCAATACAGACACTAACTAGAGACAGCCAGGGACTGGTTGGAGAGACAGAGAGATGGCTGCTGGGTAATGTCCTGTGTCAATATTGGTGCCAATGCAATGTTTGTGCAAACAAAATGGGGGACCAATGAGACAGATCCTTAAAATGAATACTGTATCTAGTGTCTTGGGGACAGAATGTGTCGAATGGTTATCAACCTCGGACAAACCAACAGACAGATGTACAACGAGCATGATGGTCACTGTGGGGTATCCTAGGCTGTTCTTCAGGCCCCCTCATCAGGCTTCCGCAGCCTCAGTTTCTGTATTTTATACATGTTCACCTTATATACTATGTATATTTTATACATGTTCACATCAAACTGGATCCAGCGGTTTCGGCCCCAGTGGTATCCAGTGCTATTGCTGGTGTCACACCCTGCCAATTCATCCACAAAGGACAACTGGATACTTAATGTTTTGTATTCTTTTACCTGCCATTTTCTGCTCTTGGCAAATGTAAGATCTTTTGCTGAGTCATTGGATCATTTAGGGTGAGGTAGATGCAGCCCAGACCCCTTTCACTGAATCCAGAGTCCCCCTGACCCACCACCCCTGAAGACGCAGTTCCCTCAGAAGCCAAACTTGGAAAGGTATTAAAGTGGGATTAGCTTCCCCCACAATGCAGTGCGTGTGTCATTCAAAGGGCTCTGTTTGGGAGAGCGGCCCCTGCTTGATTGTGTCCAACAGTAGGGGGCTGAGTACGGGGGCTATGCATGGAGAAGAGGTGGGTTTTACCCCAACTCTGTGCACACACACACACTCACAAACACACCTCCCTTTACCCCAGTCCGGCGCTCCCAGTTAATTCCCCTTCAGTTCTTCAGAGAATGCTTTAATTCCTCTGCCAGCTCCAGTGAACCCCTCTCCCCACTACCCACCCCCGGAGAGGGTGTGGTGGTATGGTTGCTATAGCGTCACGCATGGATATTCTGAAACTAGCCCTGTAGAGAATGGAGCTCAGGGGGCCCAGTGCTGGGCAGGAGTCTGGATTAAACATCGGAACAATGCCGGACAGGAAGATTCCTCAAGGGACAAATGGGAATTACAGGCCCGGGAATAATGCAAGGTGACAGAGACAGGAAGTAGAAAAATACTGGCAGACAAGATTAGCCGGTTTGGTTTAAGAGAAGGAGAATAGAGGCCTCAAGGTAGGCTGATTCCATCCGGATGAGGAGTTGTTACACTTCCCTGAGTTGTAAGGAGGTTGCCGTCCCGACCTTTCACCCTTTAATTCTGTTGGCTAACTGGGATTCTGATATCATGGTGACAGCCTGCACAGCCCCGCCCCTTAGAGTTAAACTTCCTTGGGCCTTTGTCAGAAGAATTTGCAGGCTTTGAGTATTAACTGTAGTAGAACACGTTGGAATAATTTTCACACTCCGGTTACACTCTCTCTTTTATTTCCCTCTCCCGGGCGTGGTTTTTCCAACCTCCCCCTCTACCCCTCTCCCCCCGTACCCCTGGAGTACCCATCAGCCCTGGGGTGCTGTGATTTGGGGGCAGCGATATTACAGATGCTGAGCGCGTTATTAAACAAAGTCTCTGCGGTCATTAACGCCGGAAAGAGCCGCCAGGAGGCAGACGTCAGAGCGGGTTGCGATTCCCACACGGTAGGGGCCATACACCCCGCGCTCTGTCCCACCACGGCCTCTCTGGGGCACCTGCCTGTAATTTTCATGAAGCAGGATAATTGGTTTGGGACTCGGAACAGATATGGCACTGCAGTCACCTTTGGGAGAGGTGACTAGTAGATCTGTGGACCTCTCCTGTAGATAAAACCCGGACTCCCTAGAAAACAATTGGACCATCCGGGCCAAATAAATAGGAGGAAATTAAACAAAATGTAGATTCGGAGGTAGCAGATGCTAATGGGTGGTGTGTTGTCAATGGGAAACAGGAGGATCGTTTAACATATTGTTCTAGGACGTGTAATCCGAAATGTCAACATGGTGTGAGAAGTGGGATTCAAAGTGGCACTATAAAGGGAACATTTTGTGTTTTGGTGCTTGTGTAATATGTCTACTGTGGACACGCTTTTGAAATGTTGACGTCAACATTACACTTTGCGACACTTGAACATCGGAAAAACAAATCTTCCTTTTCTTTTTTTGAACATGAAATGTTTATCTCGTTTCAAAATAAGCGTTTAAAAACGAACAATACATTGTTGTGACGTTCCGTGTGTATACTTAAGACTTCAGAGAGATTACCTACAACTTGTTCTACACTTCATAGAAACCCAATCATAGATGAATACTATTACAAACATTTTGTGTCCGGTGTCCGCTGGAGTCTGAAGATTTGCTCAGCTGGCGATGTTACATCTGGTTTCCACTGTGATGACGGATCTCGTACGATTAGCGTCACACGCGTGCTGCTCTGCTTATCGATCCCCGATCAGTTGGCTCGTCCGGTCTAATCACCATGAAAATGTCCCTCCCTGGCTTTTTCTATGCTGCCTGTGAGTTTGTGATTTATCACTGTCACGTCTTCCCCCGTTGTTGACTCGTAGCGGTGCGCTCCCTCAACTCCCTTGTCTCGCGCTGCGAAATAGATGTGAGCTGCAGATATCCGGTTGTCCGGCAACCGTTCCCCCATCCGGTGAATGTGTCTTTGTTCTACTGTACCGGCGACCAGTCCTTCATGAATGAGGATCTGTTTATGGTACCGTGGGTACAGGTCATTCTGTTTCCGGGAGGGGTGTGTCTGCACATGTGGATGTCTCTTACTCATCACATCCCTGTTAGCCATGACGGCGTAGTGTGCCAATGGTTACCTGTTCCCCATTCAGAGCACATCAAAAAAGGGCACTATGTAGCCAACAGGCTGCCATTTGGGTGTCGCCTACAATGACGAAAATAAACATGTATTGCACCACTGCAACAGCATTTTTTTTGACTTAAGAGGTTAAAGAACAAACAGAGGGGATGTGGGGGGTTGGTGGGGGTGAGGGGCGGGGGTTAACTGCTGATCCCCACCCATCAGGGAACTGGCCTTGTTGCCATGCAAATGGACCATCTCAAATCATTTAACACTCCACTCCCCCCAAAGTTCCTCCTCGTTTCCCAACCGCGGGGTGGGTCTGGGGGCTGTTCAGATGAGCTTTTACAGTCGAGCGGGTGTCAAAGGGCTAAGTGGTTATCCTGCTCGACTAGCCAAGCATGGGCTGAGAGACAGAGTCCAGTCCTACGCAGAAATCACACTGGAATTACATCAGCTTCACATTTTGCAAAAAAAAAACTATCTAACAAAACATTTTTTTTACGCCAGTCTGGTGTTTTTGTGTAACTGATCAGTGAAAGTTTCAACTCTTTTGATATTTGAGGGTCCACATAAACAGCTGCATTGTGTATCTTATATTGCGGTCATACATGGGGGTGAGCAGTAGAGATAATTTGAGCTTAAATCACCAATGTTACGTCCACCGGTCGACGGGAAACAGTTCAAGAATGTAATACAATGTAATACAAATACAATTCGCAGGGCAAAAGCCACATGCTGGGTTTTGGTTGGCAGCTTGAGTACACTGCGGGGTTAGGGCACCCCTGTCTAACGCCACCCTTCTCCATCTCCTCTCCTCGTCTCCCCAGGCTGTTTGCCACCAAGTGCAGTGGCTGCCTGGAGAAGATCGCGCCCACCGAGTTTGTGATGCGTGCCCTGGAGAGTGTCTACCACCTGGGCTGCTTTTCCTGCTGTGTGTGCGAGAGGCAGCTGTGCAAAGGGGACGAGTTTGTGCTGAAGGAAGGCCAGTTGCTCTGCAAGAGCGACTACGAGAGGGAGAAGGAGCTGCTCAGCTCTGTCAGTCCCGAGGCTTCGGATTCAGGTAAATGACGGAGGAGATGAGTGCGGCTTTGGCGTATTTACCCTCCCTTTCGGTTCTCCAGGTCATTCGTCCTCTGAGGCGTGCTTGTGTGTAGGTAGGGGCACGCACTGCTAATCACCAGAGACTAACGGTATCTTTTCGTTCGATGAGTCCAAGCTCTGGAGTTCGTTTCATTTAGTCAGTTCTGTTTCGCCTTGGATGAGGGGTGTTTTTGTGACCGCTTCGGTATTGGAAGATAATCAAAATAATCCATACAATGGAAAGACCAGGGGTGTACAACCCGGGCTGATGTGTGGATGGCCGTGGTTTCTCGTGATGAAGTGGACGGTTCATGATTGCGCCACAGTGGTGCTCCGTCCAGTTCGGCAAGACATGTGAGCTTCTCCAATCTGTTCCTCTGGTTCTATCTTCTCCAAATAGCCAGGCAGCTTGTCAAACCAGTGTGGTTAGCAGCGCCATCTGGTTTAGATTCCCCCACACATTTCTGATTAGTGGGAGCAAGTGTGCATCTGGAGGCGTCCGAACGCAAACTGTTTTCATCTCCGCTTCGCTGCGATGATGCTATCAGCCCGGCGCGGCTCCAGCCACTGTTTGGGGCATCTGAAGAAGTCGTGGCCAGAGGGAGTGTGCTAGGACGTAGCTAGTATGCCATTTGGAACAGTGCCACGTTTATTAAATTGAACAGGAATACTCATTATGAATGTTTGTAATAAAATATGAACATTGATATCGAAGGTAGGATTCCAGTCAAAAACATTTTTCAAGATTACAAAATGAGCGTGGCAGTGATGATCTGGTGAATCACTATGACAACCATCTTCCGGTTGGAAGGAACCCAGAAGAACTACAATAGAAATGTCCCTTCACTTACACTGTTCCAGTCTGGTTACAGGCTCTTTGAGACAGCTATGCTGTTCCAGTTCATCAATATTGATTATTTACTTGATACTTGGATACTGGAACCAATCATACTTTTATTTAAAACAATACAAATCCCAACAATACAGGTTTATATATGAAGCAAATATTCAACCTTTTCTTCTTTTCTTTTCTTTCTTTTTTCTTATATATTCCACCTCTGTCTTCAGAGGACAAAAGTAACTTTGTTCTGCATGAATGTGTTAAAGCAGTTTTGCAGATGCAATTTAAAATAAAATAATGAAGAGTTGAATGACAATGTTTTCGGTTTTGTTTTTGCAGAGAAGAGTGAGGATGAAGATCTGGACTTGAAGCCCGAGAAGGGGTCGGGGGGTCAGGGGAAGGGCAGTGACGATGGCAAAGACCCCCGCCGGCCCAAGAG